>JBBELK010001729.1:0-33545 GCA_037783545.1 Henricia sp. BOLD:AAB3569
ACCCCTTTTTTTCCTAAACTCTGAAATTTCTCTGCCATTTCCCGGCGAAAGTCTGTCAATTTTTTAGGACAAGTGCGCAATATAGAGTGTTTGGAGCATGCAAAATTTGGAGTTCGTCGGAAAATTTTTCGACCTCCAAATTTGCCGACGTTTGGACCACACTTTGACCAAAATCCCGTCCCAAACTGGGCCGCGTCAACGACAGTCCGAAGGACTGAGCATGCGCACGAGTCAGGAGTACACCAAAGAGGTGTGTACAGACAGCCACAGGTTGCGGGAGCATCCAGGAAGCGCCAACCCCTTTTTTTCCTAAACTCTGAAATTTCTCTGCCATTTCCCGGCGAAAGTCTGTCAATTTTTTAGGACAAGTGCGCAATATAGAGTGTTTGGAGCATGCAAAATTTGAAGTTCGTCGGAAAATTTTTCGACCTCCAAATTTGCCGACGTTTGGACCACACTTTGACCAAAATCCCGTCCCAAACTGGGCCGCGTCAACGACAGTCCGAAGGACTGAGCATGCGCACGAGTCAGGAGTACACCAAAGAGGTGTGTACAGACAGCCACAGGTTGCGGGAGCATCCAGGAAGCGCCAACCCCTTTTTTTCCTAAACTTTGAAATTTCTCTGCCATTTCCCGGCGAAAGTCTGTCAATTTTTTAGGACAAGTGCGCAATATAGAGTGTTTGGAGCATGCAAAATTTGGAGTTCGTTGGAAAATTTTTCGACCTCCAAAATTGCCGACGTTTGGACCACACTTTGACCAAAATCCCGTCCCAAACTGGGCCGCGTCAACGACAGTCCGAAGGACTGAGCATGCGCACGAGTCAGGAGTACACCAAAGAGGTGTGTACAGACAGCCACAGGTTGCGGGAGCATCCAGGAAGCGCCAACCCCTTTTTTTTCCTAAACTCTGAAATTTCTCTGCCATTTCCCGGCGAAAGTCTGTCAATTTTTTAGGACAAGTGCGCAATATAGAGTGTTTGGAGCATGCAAAATTTGAAGTTCGTCGGAAAAATTTTTCGACCTCCAAATTTGCCGACGTTTGGACCACACTTTGACCAAAATCCCGTCCCAAACTGGGCCGCGTCAACGACAGTCCGAAGGACTGAGCATGCGCACGAGTCAGGAGTACACCAAAGAGGTGTGTACAGACAGCCACAGGTTGCGGGAGCATCCAGCAAGCGCCAACCCCTTTTTTTCCTAAACTCTGAAATTTCTCTGCCATTTCCCGTCGAAATTTTTTAGGACAAGTGCGCAATATAGAGTGTTTGGAGCATGCAAAATTTGAAGTTCGTCGGAAAATTTTTCGACCTCCAAATTTGCCGACGTTTGGACCACACTTTGACCAAAATCCCGTCCCAAACTGGGCCGCGTCAACGACAGTCCGAAGGACTGAGCATGCGCACGAGTCAGGAGTACACCAAAGAGGTGTGTACAGACAGCCACAGGTTGCGGGAGCATCCAGGAAGCGCCAACCCCTTTTTTCCTAAACTCTGATATTTCTCTGCCATTTCCCGGCGAAAGTCTGTCAATTTTTTAGGACAAGTGCGCAATATAGAGTGTTTGGAGCATGCAAAATTTGAAGTTCGACGGAAAATTTTTCGACCTCCAAATTTGCCGACGTTTGGACCACACTTTGACCAAAATCCCGTCCCAAACTGGGCCGCGTCAACGACAGTCCGAAGGACTGAGCATGCGCACGAGTCAGGAGTACACCAAAGAGGTGTGTACAGACAGCCACAGGTTGCGGGAGCATCCAGGAAGCGCCAACCCCTTTTTTTCCTAAACTCTGAAATTTCTCTGCCATTTCCCGGCGAAAGTCTGTCAATTTTTTAGGACAAGTGCGCAATATAGAGTGTTTGGAGCATGCAAAATTTGAAGTTCGTCGGACAATTTTTCGACCTCCTAATTTGCCAACGTTTGGACCACACTTTGACCAAAATCCCGTCCCAAACTGGGCCGCGTCAACGACAGTCCGAAGGACTGAGCATGCGCACGATTCAGGAGTACACCAAAGAGGTGTGTACAGACAGCCACAGGTTGCGGGAGCATCCAGGAAGCGCCAACCCCTTTTTTTCCTAAACTCTGAAATTTCTCTGCCATTTCCCGGCGAAAGTCTGTCAATTTTTTAGGACAAGTGCGCAATTTTTTCGACCTCCAAATTTGCCGACGTTTGGACCACACTTTGACCAAAATCCCGTCCCAAACTGGGCCGCGTCAACGACAGTCCGAAGGACTGAGCATGCGCACGAGTCAGGAGTACACCAAAGAGGTGTGTACAGACAGCCACAGGTTGCGGGAGCATCCAGGAAGCGCCAACCCCTTTTTTCCTAAACTCTGAAATTTCTCTGCCATTTCCCCGCGAAAGTCTGTCAATTTTTTAGGACAAGTGCGCAATATAGAGTGTTTGGAGCATGCAAAATTTGAAGTTCGTCGGAAAATTTTTCGACCTCCAAATTTGCCGACGTTTGGACCACACTTTGACCAAAATCCCGTCCCAAACTGGGCCGCGTCAACGACAGTCCGAAGGACTGAGCATGCGCACGAGTCAGGAGTACACCAAAGAAGTGTGTACAGACAGCCACAGGTTGCGGGAGCATCCAGGAAGCGCCAACCCCTTTTTTCCCTAAACTCTGAAATTTCTCTGCCATTTCCCGGCGAAAGTCTGTCAATTTTTTAGGACAAGTGCGCAATATAGAGTGTTTGGAGCATGCAAAATTTGAAGTTCGTCGGAAAATTTTTCGACCTCCAAATTTGCCGACGTTTGGACCACACTTTGACCAAAATCCCGTCCCAAACTGGGCCGCGTCAACGACAGTCCGAAGGACTGAGCATGCGCACGAGTCAGGAGTACACCAAAGAGGTGTGTACAGACAGCCACAGGTTGCGGGAGCATCCAGGAAGCGCCAACCCCTTTTTTTCCTAAACTCTGAAATTTCTCTGCCATTTCCCGGCGAAAGTCTGTCAATTTTTTAGGACAAGTGCGCAATATAGAGTGTTTGGAGCATGCAAGATTTGAAGTTCGTTGGAAAATTTTTCGACCTCCAAATTTGCCGACGTTTGGACCACACTTTGACCAAAATCCCGTCCCCAACTGGGCCGCGTCAACGACAGTCCGAAGGACTGAGCATGCGCACGAGTCAGGAGTACACCAAAGAGGTGTGTACAGACAGCCACAGGTTGCGGGAGCATCCAGGAAGCGCCAACCCCTTTTTTTCCTAAACTCTGAAATTTCTCTGCCATTTCCCGGCGAAAGTCTGTCATTTTTTTAGGACAAGTGCGCAATATAGAGTGTTTGGAGCATGCAAAATTTGAAGTTCGTTGGAAAATTTTTCGACCTCCAAATTTGCCGACGTTTGGACCACACTTTGACCAAAATCCCGTCCCAAACTGGGCCGCGTCAACGACAGTCCGAAGGACTGAGCATGCGCACGAGTCAGGAGTACACCAAAGAGGTGTGTACAGACAGTCACAGGTTGCGGGAGCATACAGGAAGCGCCAACCCTTTTTTTTCCTAAACTCTGAAATTTCTCTGCCATTTCCCGGCGAAAGTCTGTCAATTTTTTAGGACAAGTGCGCAATATAGAGTGTTTGGAACATGCAAAATTTGAAGTTCGTTGGAAAATTTTTCGACCTCCAAATTTGCCGACGTTTGGACCACACTTTGACCAAAATCCCGTCCCAAACTGGGCCGCGTCAACGACAGTCCGAAGGACTGAGCATGCGCACGAGTCAGGAGTACACCAAAGAGGTGTGTACAGACAGCCACAGGTTGCGGGAGCATACAGGAAGCGCCAACCCCTTTTTTTCCTAAACTCTGAAATTTCTCTGCCATTTCCCGGCGAAAGTCTGTCAATTTTTTAGGACAAGTGCGCAATATAAAGTGTTTGGAGCATGCAAAATTTGAAGTTCGTCGGAAAATTTTTCGACCTCCAAATTTGCCGACGTTTGGACCACACTTTGACCAAAATCCCGTCCCAAACTGGGCCGCGTCAACGACAGTCCGAAGGACTGAGCATGCGCACGAGTCAGGAGTACACCAAAGAGGTGTGTACAGACAGCCACAGGTTGCGGGAGCATCCAGGAAGCGCCAACCCCTTTTTTCCTAAACTCTGAAATTTCTCTGCCATTTCCCCGCGAAAGTCTGTCAATTTTTTAGGACAAGTGCGCAATATAGAGTGTTTGGAGCATGCAAAATTTGAAGTTCGTCGGAAAATTTTTCGACCTCCAAATTTGCCGACGTTTGGACCACACTTTGACCAAAATCCCGTCCCAAACTGGGCCGCGTCAACGACAGTCCGAAGGACTGAGCATGCGCACGAGTCAGGAGTACACCAAAGAGGTGTGTACAGACAGCCACAGGTTGCGGGAGCATACAGGAAGCGCCAACCCCTTTTTTTCCTAAACTCTGAAATTTCTCTGCCATTTCCCGGCGAAAGTCTGTCATTTTTTTAGGACAAGTGCGCAATATAGAGTGTTTGGAGCATGCAAAATTTGAAGTTCGTCGGAAAATTTTTCGACCTCCAAATTTGCCGACGTTTGGACCACACTTTGACCAAAATCCCGTCCCAAACTGGGCCGCGTCAACGACAGTCCGAAGGACTGAGCATGCGCACGAGTCAGGAGTACACCAAAGAGGTGTGTACAGACAGCCACAGGTTGCGGGAGCATCCAGGAAGCGCCAACCCCTTTTTTTCCTAAACTCTGAAATTTCTCTGCCATTTCCTGGCGAAAGTCTGTCAATTTTTTAGGACGAGTGCGCAATATAGAGTGTTTGGAGCATGCAAAATTTGAAGTTCGTCGGAAAATTTTTCGACCTCCAAATTTGCCGACGTTTGGACCACACTTTGACCAAAATCCCGTCCCAAACTGGGCCGCGTCAACGACAGTCCGAAGGACTGAGCATGCGCACGAGTCAGGAGTACACCAAAGAGGTGTGTACAGACAGCCACAGGTTGCGGGAGCATCCAGGAAGCGCCAACCC
Organism: Henricia sp. BOLD:AAB3569; assembly: GCA_037783545.1. NCBI lineage: Eukaryota > Metazoa > Echinodermata > Asteroidea > Spinulosida > Echinasteridae > Henricia > Henricia sp. BOLD:AAB3569. The sequence continues at coordinate 4,984 of JBBELK010001729.1, forward strand.
CTTTTTTTCCTAAACTCTGAAATTTCTCTGCCATTTCCCGCGAAAGTCTGTCAATTTTTTAGGACAAGTGCGCAATATAGAGTGTTTGGAGCATGCAAAATTTGAAGTTCGTCGGAAAATTTTTCGACCTCCAAATTTGCCGACGTTTGGACCACACTTTGACCAAAATCCCGTCCCAAACTGGGCCGCGTCAACGACAGTCCGAAGGACTGAGCATGCGCACGAGTCAGGAGTACACCAAAGAGGTGTGTACAGACAGCCACAGGTTGCGGGAGCATACAGGAAGCGCCAACCCCTTTTTTTCCTAAACTCTGAAATTTCTCTGCCATTTCCCGGCGAAAGTCTGTCATTTTCTTAGGACAAGTGCGCAATATAGAGTGTTTGGAGCATGCAAAATTTGAAGTTCGTCGGAAAATTTTTCGACCTCCAAATTTGCCGACGTTTGGACCACACTTTGACCAAAATCCCGTCCCAAACTGGGCCGCGTCAACGACAGTCCGAAGGACTGAGCATGCGCACGAGTCAGGAGTACACCAAAGAGGTGTGTACAGACAGCCACAGGTTGCGGGAGCATCCTGGAAGCGCCAACCCCTTTTTTCCTAAACTCTGAAATTTCTCTGCCATTTCCCGGCGAAAGTCTGTCAATTTTTTAGGACAAGTGCGCAATATAGAGTGTTTGGAGCATGCAAAATTTGAAGTTCGTCGGAAAATTTTTCGACCTCCAAATTTGCCGACGTTTGGACCACACTTTGACCAAAATCCCGTCCCAAACTGGGCCGCGTCAACGACAGTCCGAAGGACTGAGCATGCGCACGAGTCAGGAGTACACCAAAGAGGTGTGTACAGACAGCCACAGGTTGCGGGAGCATCCAGGAAGCGCCAACCCCTTTTTTTCCTAAACTCTGAAATTTCTCTGCCATTTCCCGGCGAAAGTATGTCAATTTTTTAGGACAAGTGCGCAATATAGAGTGTTTGGAGCATGCAAAATTTGAAGTTCGTCGGAAAATTTTTCGACCTCCAAAATTGCCGACGTTTGGACCACACTTTGACCAAAATCCCGTCCCAAACTGGGCCGCGTCAACGACAGTCCGAAGGACTGAGCATGCGCACGAGTCAGGAGTACACCAAAGAGGTGTGTACAGACAGCCACAGGTTGCGGGAGCATACAGGAAGCGCCAACCCCTTTTTTTCCTAAACTCTGAAATTTCTCTGCCATTTCCCGGCGAAAGTCTGTCATTTTTTTAGGACAAGTGCGCAATATAGAGTGTTTGGAGCATGCAAAATTTGAAGTTCGTCGGAAAATTTTTCGACCTCCAAATTTGCCGACGTTTGGACCACACTTTGACCAAAATCCCGTCCCAAACTGGGCCGCGTCAACGACAGTCCGAAGGACTGAGCATGCGCACGAGTCAGGAGTACACCAAAGAGGTGTGTACAGACAGCCACAGGTTGCGGGAGCATCCAGGAAGCGCCAACCCCTTTTTTTCCTAAACTCTGAAATTTCTCTGCCATTTCCCGGCGAAAGTCTGTCAATTTTTTAGGACAAGTGCGCAATATAGAGTGTTTGGAGCATGCAAAATTTGAAGTTCGTCGGAAAATTTTTCGACCTCCAAATTTGCCGACGTTTGGACCACACTTTGACCAAAATCCCGTCCCAAACTGGGCCGCGTCAACGACAGTCCGAAGGACTGAGCATGCGCACGAGTCAGGAGTACACCAAAGAGGTGTGTACAGACAGCCACAGGTTGCGGGAGCATCCAGGAAGCGCCAACCCCTTTTTTTCCTAAACTCTGAAATTTCTCTGCCATTTCCCGGCGAAAGTCTGTCAATTTTTTAGGACAAGTGCGCAATATAGAGTGTTTGGAGCATGCAAAATTTGAAGTTCGTCGGAAAATTTTTCAACCTCCAAAATTGCCGACGTTTGGACCACACTTTGACCAAAATCCCGTCCCAAACTGGGCCGCGTCAACGACAGTCCGAAGGACTGAGCATGCGCACGAGTCAGGAGTACACCAAAGAGGTGTGTACAGACAGCCACAGGTTGCGGGAGCATACAGGAAGCGCCAACCCCTTTTTTTCCTAAACTCTGAAATTTCTCTGCCATTTCCCGGCGAAAGTCTGTCATTTTTTTAGGACAAGTGCGCAATATAGAGTGTTTGGAGCATGCAAAATTTGAAGTTCGTCGGAAAATTTTTCGACCTCCAAATTTGCCGACGTTTGGACCACACTTTGACCAAAATCCCGTCCCAAACTGGGCCGCGTCAACGACAGTCCGAAGGACTGATTATGCGCACGAGTCAGGAGTACACCAAAGAGGTGTGTACAGACAGCCACAGGTTGCGGGAGCATACAGGAAGCGCCAACCCCTTTTTTTCCTAAACTCTGAAATTTCTCTGCCATTTCCCGGCGAAAGTCTGTCATTTTTTTAGGACAAGTGCGCAATATAGAGTGTTTGGAGCATGCAAAATTTGAAGTTCGTCGGAAAATTTTTCGACCTCCAAATTTGCCGACGTTTGGACCACACTTTGACCAAAATCCCGTCCCAAACTGGGCCGCGTCAACGACAGTCCGAAGGACTGAGCATGCGCACGAGTCAGGAGTACACCAAAGAGGTGTGTACAGACAGCCACAGGTTGCGGGAGCATCCAGGAAGCGCCAACCCCTTTTTTTCCTAAACTCTGAAATTTCTCTGCCATTTCCCGGCGAAAGTCTGTCATTTTTTTAGGACAAGTGCGCAATATAGAGTGTTTGGAGCATGCAAAATTTGAAGTTCGTCGGAAAATTTTTCGACCTCCAAATTTGCCGACGTTTGGACCACACTTTGACCAAAATCCCGTCCCAAACTGGGCCGCGTCAACGACAGTCCGAAGGACTGAGCATGCGCACGAGTCAGGAGTACACCAAAGAGGTGTGTACAGACAGCCACAGGTTGCGGGAGCATCCAGGAAGCGCCAACCCCTTTTTTTCCTAAACTCTGAAATTTCTCTGCCATTTCCCGGCGAAAGTCTGTCAATTTTTTAGGACAAGTGCGCAATATAGAGTGTTTGGAGCATGCAAAATTTGAAGTTCGTCGGAAAATTTTTCGACCTCCAAATTTGCCGACGTTTGGACCACACTTTGACCAAAATCCCGTCCCAAACTGGGCCGCGTCAACGACAGTCCGAAGGACTGAGCATGCGCACGAGTCAGGAGTACACCAAAGAGGTGTGTACAGACAGCCACAGGTTGCGGGAGCATCCAGGAAGCGCCAACCCCTTTTTTTCCTAAACTCTGAAATTTCTCTGCCATTTCCCGGCGAAAGTCTGTCAATTTTTTAGGACAAGTGCGCAATATAGAGTGTTTGGAGCATGCAAAATTTGAAGTTCGTCGGAAAATTTTTCGACCTCCAAAATTGCCGACGTTTGGACCACACTTTGACCAAAATCCCGTCCCAAACTGGGCCGCGTCAACGACAGTCCGAAGGACTGAGCATGCGCACGAGTCAGGAGTACACCAAAGAGGTGTGTACAGACAGCCACAGGTTGCGGGAGCATACAGGAAGCGCCAACCCCTTTTTTTCCTAAACTCTGAAATTTCTCTGCCATTTCCCGGCGAAAGTCTGTCATTTTTTTAGGACAAGTGCGCAATATAGAGTGTTTGGAGCATGCAAAATTTGAAGTTCGTCGGAAAATTTTTCGACCTCCAAATTTGCCGACGTTTGGACCACACTTTGACCAAAATCCCGTCCCAAACTGGGCCGCGTCAACGACAGTCCGAAGGACTGATTATGCGCACGAGTCAGGAGTACACCAAAGAGGTGTGTACAGACAGCCACAGGTTGCGGGAGCATACAGGAAGCGCCAACCCCTTTTTTTCCTAAACTCTGAAATTTCTCTGCCATTTCCCGGCGAAAGTCTGTCATTTTTTTAGGACAAGTGCGCAATATAGAGTGTTTGGAGCATGCAAAATTTGAAGTTCGTCGGAAAATTTTTCGACCTCCAAATTTGCCGACGTTTGGACCACACTTTGACCAAAATCCCGTCCCAAACTGGGCCGCGTCAACGACAGTCCGAAGGACTGAGCATGCGCACGAGTCAGGAGTACACCAAAGAGGTGTGTACAGACAGCCACAGGTTGCGGGAGCATCCAGGAAGCGCCAACCCCTTTTTTTCCTAAACTCTGAAATTTCTCTGCCATTTCCCGGCGAAAGTCTGTCAATTTTTTAAAACAAGTGCGCAATATAGAGTGTTTGGAGCATGCAAAATTTGAATTATGTCGGAAAATTTTTCGACCTCCAAAATTGCCGACGTTTGGACCACACTTTGACCAAAATCCCGTCCCAAACTGGGCCGCGTCAACGACAGTCCGAAGGACTGAGCATGCGCACGAGTCAGGAGTACACCAAAGAGGTGTGTACAGACAGCCACAGGTTGCGGGAGCATACAGGAAGCGCCAACCCCTTTTTTTCCTAAACTCTGAAATTTCTCTGCCATTTCCCGGCGAAAGTCTGTCAATTTTTTAGGACAAGTGCGCAATATAGAGTGTTTGGAGCATGCAAAATTTTTCGACCTCGAAATTTGCCGACGTTTGGACCACACTTGGGCCGCGTCAACGACAGTCCGAAGGACTGAGCATGCGCACGAGTCAGGAGTACACCAAAGAGGTGTACCAAATTTGCCGACGTTTGGACCACACTTTGACCAAAATCCCGTCCCAAACTGGGCCGCGTCAACGACAGTCCGAAGGACTGAGCATGCGCACGAGTCAGGAGTACACCAAAGAGGTGTGTACAGACAGCCACAGGTTGCGGGAGCATCCAGGAAGCGCCAACCTCTTTTTTTCCTAAACTCTGAAATTTATCTGCCATTTCCCGGCGAAAGTCTGTCAATTTTTTAGGACAAGTGCGCAATATAGAGTGTTTGGAGCATGCAAAATTTGAAGTTCGTCGGAAAATTTTTCGACCTCCAAATTTGCCGACGTTTGGACCACACTTTGACCAAAATCCCGTCCCAAACTGGGCCGCGTCAACGACAGTCCGAAGGACTGAGCATGCGCACGAGTCAGGAGTACACCAAAGAGGTGTGTACAGACAGCCACAGGTTGCGGGAGCATCCAGGAAGCGCCAACCCCTTTTTTTCCTAAACTCTGAAATTTCTCTGCCATTTCCCGGCGAAAGTCTGTCAATTTTTTAGGACAAGTGCGCAATATAGAGTGTTTGGAACATGCAAAATTTGAAGTTCGTCGGAAAATTTTTCGACCTCCAAATTTGCCGACGTTTGGACCACACTTTGACCAAAATCCCGTCCCAAACTGGGCCGCGTCAAAGACAGTCCGAAGGACTGAGCATGCGCACGAGTCAGGAGTACACCAAAGAGGTGTGTACAGACAGCCACAGGTTGCGGGAGCATCCAGGAAGCGCCAACCCCTTTTTTTCCTAAACTCTGAAATTTCTCTGCCATTTCCCGGCGAAAGTCTGTCAATTTTTTAGGACAAGTGCGCAATATAGAGTGTTTGGAGCATGCAAAATTTGAAGTTCGTCGGAAAATTTTTCGACCTCCAAATTTGCCGACGTTTGGACCACACTTTGACCAAAATCCCGTCCCAAACTGGGCCGCGTCAACGACAGTCCGAAGGACTGAGCATGCGCACGAGTCAGGAGTACACCAAAGAGGTGTGTACAGACAGCCACAGGTTGCGGGAGCATCCAGGAAGCGCCAACCCCTTTTTTTCCTAAACTCTGAAATTTCTCTGCCATTTCCCGGCGAAAGTCTGTCAATTTTTTAGGACAAGTGCGCAATATAGAGTGTTTGGAGCATGCAAAATTTGAAGTTCGTCGGAAAATTTTTCGACCTCCAAATTTGCCGACGTTTGGACCACACTTTGACCAAAATCCCGTCCCAAACTGGGCCGCGTCAACGACAGTCCGAAGGACTGAGCATGCGCACGAGTCAGGAGTACACCAAAGAGGTGTGTACAGACAGCCACAGGTTGCGGGAGCATCCAGGAAGCGCCAACCCCTTTTTTTCCTAAACTCTGAAATTTCTCTGCCATTTCCCGGCGAAAGTCTGTCAATTTTTTAGGACAAGTGCGCAATATAGAGTGTTTGGAACATGCAAAATTTGAAGTTCGTCGGAAAATTTTTCGACCTCCAAATTTGCCGACGTTTGGACCACACTTTGACCAAAATCCCGTCCCAAACTGGGCCGCGTCAACGACAGTCCGAAGGACTGAGCATGCGCACGAGTCAGGAGTACACCAAAGAGGTGTGTACAGACAGCCACAGGTTGCGGGAGCATCCAGGAAGCGCCAACCCCTTTTTTTCCTAAACTCTGAAATTTCTCTGCCATTTCCCGGCGAAAGTCTGTCAATTTTTTAAAACAAGTGCGCAATATAGAGTGTTTGGAGCATGCAAAATTTGAATTATGTCGGAAAATTTTTCGACCTCCAAAATTGCCGACGTTTGGACCACACTTTGACCAAAATCCCGTCCCAAACTGGGCCGCGTCAACGACAGTCCGAAGGACTGAGCATGCGCACGAGTCAGGAGTACACCAAAGAGGTGTGTACAGACAGCCACAGGATGCGGGAGCATCCAGGAAGCGCCAACCCCTTTTTTCCTAAACTCTGAAATTTCTCTGCCATTTCCCGGCGAAAGTCTGTCAATTTTTTAGGACAAGTGCGCAATATAGAGTGTTTGGAGCATGCAAAATTTGAAGTTCGTCGGAAGATTTTTCGACCTCCAAATTTGCCGACGTTTGGACCACACTTTGACCAAAATCCCGTCCCAAACTGGGCCGCGTCAACGACAGTCCGAAGGACTGAGCATGCGCACGAGTCAGGAGTACACCAAAGAGGTGTGTACAGACAGCCACAGGTTGCGGGAGCATTCAGGAAGCGCCAACCCCTTTTATTTCTTAAACTCTGAAATTTCTCTGCCATTTCCCGGCGAAAGTCTGTCAATTGTTTAGGACAAGTGCGCAATATAGAGTGTTTGGAGCATGCAAAATTTGAAGTTCGTCGGAAAATTTTTCGACCTCCAAATTTGCCGACGTTTGGACCACACTTTGACCAAAATCCCGTCCCAAACTGGGCCGCGTCAACGACAGTCCGAAGGACTGAGCATGCGCACGAGTCAGGAGTACACCAAAGAGGTGTGTACAGACAGCCACAGGTTGCGGGAGCATCCAGGAAGCGCCAACCCCTTTTTTTCCTAAACTCTGAAATTTCTCTGCCATTTCCCGGCGAAAGTCTGTCAATTGTTTAGGACAAGTGCGCAATATAGAGTGTTTGGAGCATGCAAAATTTGAAGTTCGTCGGAAAATTTTTCAAACTCCAAATTTGCCGACGTTTGGACCACACTTTGACCAAAATCCCGTCCCAAACTGGGCCGCGTCAACGACAGTCCGAAGGACTGAGCATGCGCACGAGTCAGGAGTACACCAAAGAGGTGTGTACAGACAGCCACAGGTTGCGGGAGCATCCAGGAAGCGCCAACCCCTTTTTTTCCTAAACTCTGAAATTTCTCTGCCATTTCCCGGCGAAAGTCTGTCAATTTTTTAGGACAAGTGCGCAATATAGAGTGTTTGGAACATGCAAAATTTGAAGTTCGTCGGAAAATTTTTCGACCTCCAAATTTGCCGACGTTTGGACCACACTTTGACCAAAATCCCGTCCCAAACTGGGCCGCGTCAACGACAGTCCGAAGGACTGAGCATGCGCACGAGTCAGGAGTACACCAAAGAGGTGTGTACAGACAGCCACAGGTTGCGGGAGCATCCAGGAAGCGCCAACCCCTTTTTTTCCTAAACTCTGAAATTTCTCTGCCATTTCCCGGCGAAAGTCTGTCAATTTTTTTAAACAAGTGCGCAATATAGAGTGTTTGGAGCATGCAAAATTTGAATTATGTCGGAAAATTTTTCGACCTCCAAAATTGCCGACGTTTGGACCACACTTTGACCAAAATCCCGTCCCAAACTGGGCCGCGTCAACGACAGTCCGAAGGACTGAGCATGCGCACGAGTCAGGAGTACACCAAAGAGGTGTGTACAGACAGCCACAGGTTGCGGGAGCATACAGGAAGCGCCTACCCCTTTTTTTCCTAAACTCTGAAATTTCTCTGCCATTTCCCGGCGAAAGTCTGTCAATTTTTTAGGACAAGTGCGCAATACAGAGTGTTTGGAGCATGCAAAATTTGAAGTTCGTCGGAAAATTTTTCAACCTCCAAATTTGCCGACGTTTGGACCACACTTTGACCAAAATCTCGTCCCAAACTGGGCCGCGTCAACGACAGTCCGAAGGACTGAGCATGCGCACGAGTCAGGAGTACACCAAAGAGGTGTGTACAGACAGCCACAGGTTGCGGGAGCATCCAGGAAGCGCCAACCCCTTTTTTTCCTAAACTCTGAAATTTCTCTGCCATTTCCCGGCGAAAGTCTGTCAATTTTTTAGGACAAGTGCGCAATATAGAGTGTTTGGAGCATGCAAAATTTGAAGTTCGTCGGAAAATTTTTCGACCTCCAAAATTGCCGACGTTTGGACCACACTTTGACCAAAATCCCGTCCCAAACTGGGCCGCGTCAACGACAGTCCGAAGGACTGAGCATGCGCACGAGTCAGGAGTACACCAAAGAGGTGTGTACAGACAGCCACAGGTTGCGGGAGCATACAGGAAGCGCCAACCCCTTTTTTTCCTAAACTCTGAAATTTCTCTGCCATTTCCCGGCGAAAGTCTGTCATTTTTTTAGGACAAGTGCGCAATATAGAGTGTTTGGAGCATGCAAAATTTGAAGTTCGTCGGAAAATTTTTAGACCTCCAAATTTGCCGACGTTTGGACCACACTTTGACCAAAATCCCGTCCCAAACTGGGCCGCGTCAACGACAGTCCGAAGGACTGAGCATGCGCACGAGTCAGGAGTACACCAAAGAGGTGTGTACAGACAGCCACAGGTTGCGGGAGCATCCAGGAAGCGCCAACCCCTTTTTTTCCTAAACTCTGAAATTTCTCTGCCATTTCCCGGCGAAAGTCTGTCAATTTTTAAGGACAAGTGCGCAATATAGAGTGTTTGGAGCATGCAAAATTTGAAGTTCGTCGGAAAATTTTTCGACCTCCAAAATTGCCGACGTTTGGACCACACTTTGACCAAAATCCCGTCCCAAACTGGGCCGCGTCAACGACAGTCCGAAGGACTGAGCATGCGCACGAGTCAGGAGTACACCAAAGAGGTGTGTACAGACAGCCACAGGTTGCGGGAGCATACAGGAAGCGCCAACCCCTTTTTTTCCTAAACTCTGAAATTTCTCTGCCATTTCCCGGCGAAAGTCTGTCATTTTTTTAGGACAAGTGCGCAATATAGAGTGTTTGGAGCATGCAAAATTTGAAGTTCGTCGGAAAATTTTTAGACCTCCAAATTTGCCGACGTTTGGACCACACTTTGACCAAAATCCCGTCCCAAACTGGGCCGCGTCAACGACAGTCCGAAGGACTGAGCATGCGCACGAGTCAGGAGTACACCAAAGAGGTGTGTACAGACAGCCACAGGTTGCGGGAGCATCCAGGAAGCGCCAACCCCTTTTTTTCCTAAACTCTGAAATTTCTCTGCCATTTCCCGGCGAAAGTCTGTCAATTTTTAAGGACAAGTGCGCAATATAGAGTGTTTGGAGCATGCAAAATTTGAAGTTCGTCGGAAAATTTTTCGACCTCCAAATTTGCCGACGTTTGGACCACACTTTGACCAAAATCCCGTCCCAAACTGGACCGCGTCAACGACAGTCCGAAGGACTGAGCATGCGCACGAGTCAGGAGTACACCAAAGAGGTGTGTACGGACAGCCACAGGTTGCGGGAGCATCCAGGAAGGGCCAACCCCTTTTTTTCCTAAACTCTGAAATTTCTCTGCCATTTCCCGCCGAAAGTCTGTCAATTTTTTAGGACAAGTGCGCAATATAGAGTGTTTGGAGCATGCAAAATTTGAAGTTCGTCGGAAAATTTTTCAACCTCCAAATTTGCCGACGTTTGGACCACACTTTGACCAAAATCTCGTCCCAAACTGGGCCGCGTCAACGACAGTCCGAAGGACTGAGCATGCGCACGAGTCAGGAGTACACCAAAGAGGTGTGTACAGACAGCCACAGGTTGCGGGAGCATCCAGGAAGCGCCAACCCCTTTTTTTCCTAAACTCTGAAATTTCTCTGCCATTTCCCGGCGAAAGTCTGTCAATTTTTTAGGACAAGTGCGCAATATAGAGTGTTTGGAGCATGCAAAATTTGAAGTTCGTCGGAAAATTTTTCGACCTCCAAAATTGCCGACGTTTGGACCACACTTTGACCAAAATCCCGTCCCAAACTGGGCCGCGTCAACGACAGTCCGAAGGACTGAGCATGCGCACGAGTCAGGAGTACACCAAAGAGGTGTGTACAGACAGCCACAGGTTGCGGGAGCATACAGGAAGCGCCAACCCCTTTTTTTCCTAAACTCTGAAATTTCTCTGCCATTTCCCGGCGAAAGTCTGTCATTTTTTTAGGACAAGTGCGCAATATAGAGTGTTTGGAGCATGCAAAATTTGAAGTTCGTCGGAAAATTTTTAGACCTCCAAATTTGCCGACGTTTGGACCACACTTTGACCAAAATCCCGTCCCAAACTGGGCCGCGTCAACGACAGTCCGAAGGACTGAGCATGCGCACGAGTCAGGAGTACATCAAAGAGGTGTGTACAGACAGCCACAGGTTGCGGGAGCATCCAGGAAGCGCCAACCCCTTTTTTCCTAAACTCTGAAATTTCTCTGCCATTTCCCGGCGAAAGTCTGTCAATTTTTTAGGACAAGTGCGCAATATAGAGTGTTTGGAGCATGCAAAATTTGAAGTTCGTCGGAAAATTTTTCGACCTCCAAATTTGCCGACGTTTGGACCACACTTTGACCAAAATCCCGTCCCAAACTGGGCCGCGTCAACGACAGTCCGAAGGACTGAGCATGCGCACGAGTCAGGAGTACACCAAAGAGGTGTGTACAGACAGCCACAGGTTGCGGGAGCATCCAGGAAGCGCCAACCCCTTTTTTTCCTAAACTCTGAAATTTCTCTGCCATTTCCCGGCGAAAGTCTGTCAATTTTTTAGGACAAGTGCGCAATATAGAGTGTTTGGAACATGCAAAATTTGAAGTTCGTCGGAAAATTTTTCGACCTCCAAATTTGCCGACGTTTGGACCACACTTTGACCAAAATCCCGTCCCAAACTGGGCCGCGTCAACGACAGTCCGAAGGACTGAGCATGCGCACGAGTCAGGAGTACACCAAAGAGGTGTGTACAGACAGCCACAGGTTGCGGGAGCATCCAGGAAGCGCCAACCCCTTTTTTTCCTAAACTCTGAAATTTCTCTGCCATTTCCCGGCGAAAGTCTGTCAATTTTTTAAGACAAGTGCGCAATATAGAGTGTTTGGAGCATGCAAAATTTGAAGTTCGTCGGAAAATTTTTCGACCTCCAAATTTGCCGACGTTTGGACCACACTTTGACCAAAATCCCGTCCCAAACTGGGCCGCGTCAACGACAGTCCGAAGGACTGAGCATGCGCACGAGTCAGGAGTACACCAAAGCGGTGTGTACAGACAGCCACAGGTTGCGGGAGCATCCAGGAAGCGCCAACCCCTTTTTTTCCTAAACTCTGAAATTTCTCTTCCATTTCCCGGCGAAAGTCTGTCAATTTTTTAGGACAAGTGCGCAATATAGAGTGTTTGGAGCATGCAAAATTTGAAGTTCGTCGGAAAATTTGTCGACCTCCAAATTTGCCGACGTTTGGACCACACTTTGACCAAAATCCCGTCGCAAACTGGGCCGCGTCAACGACAGTCCGAAGGACTGAGCATGCGCACGAGTCAGGAGTACACCAAAGAGGTGTGTACAGACAGCCACAGGTTGCGGGAGCATCCAGGAAGCGCCAACCCATTTTTTTCCTAAACTCTGAAATTTCTCTGCCATTTCCCGGCGAAAGTCTGTCAATTTTTTAAGACAAGTGCGCAATATAGAGTGTTTGGAGCATGCAAAATTTGAAGTTCGTCGGAAAATTTTTCGACCTCCAAATTTGCCGACGTTTGGACCACACTTTGACCAAAATCCCGTCCCAAACTGGGCCGCGTCAACGACAGTCCGAAGGACTGAGCATGCGCACGAGTCAGGAGTACACCAAAGAGGTGTGTACAGACAGCCACAGGTTGCGGGAGCATCCAGGAAGCGCCAACCCCTTTTTTTCCTAAACTCTGAAATTTCTCTGCCATTTCCCGGCGAAAGTCTGTCAATTTTTTAAGACAAGTGCGCAATATAGAGTGTTTGGAGCATGCAAAATTTGAAGTTCGTCGGAAAATTTTTTGACCTCCAAATTTGCCGACGTTTGGACCACACTTTGACCAAAATCCCGTCCCAAACTGGGCCGCGTCAACGACAGTCCGAAGGACTGAGCATGCGCACGAGTCAGGAGTACACCAAAGCGGTGTGTACAGACAGCCACAGGTTGCGGGAGCATCCAGGAAGCGCCAACCCCTTTTTTTCCTAAACTCTGAAATTTCTCTTCCATTTCCCGGCGAAAGTCTGTCATTTTTTTAGGACAAGTGCGCAATATAGAGTGTTTGGAGCATGCAAAATTTGAAGTTCGTCGGAAAATTTGTCGACCTCCAAATTTGCCGACGTTTGGACCACACTTTGACCAAAATCCCGTCGCAAACTGGGCCGCGTCAACGACAGTCCGAAGGACTGAGCATGCGCACGAGTCAGGAGTACACCAAAGAGGTGTGTACAGACAGCCACAGGTTGCGGGAGCATCCAGGAAGCGCCAACCCATTTTTTTCCTAAACTCTGAAATTTCTCTGCCATTTCCCGGCGAAAGTCTGTCAATTTTTTAGGACAAGTGCGCAATATAGAGTGTTTGGAGCATGCAAAATTTGAAGTTCGTCGGAAAATTTTTCGACCTCCAAATTTGCCGACGTTTGGACCACACTTTGACCAAAATCCCGTCCCAAACTGGGCCGCGTCAACGACAGTCCGAAGGACTGAGCATGCGCACGAGTCAGGAGTACACCAAAGAGGTGTGTACAGACAGCCACAGGTTGCGGGAGCATCCAGGAAGCGCCAACCCCTTTTTTTCCTAAACTCTGAAATTTCTCTGCCATTTCCCGGCGAAAGTCTGTCAATTTTTTAGGACAAGTGCGCAATATAGAGTGTTTGGAGCATGCAAAATTTGAAGTTCGTCGGAAAATTTTTCGACCTCCAAATTTGCCGACGTTTGGACCACACTTTGACCAAAATCCCGTCCCAAACTGGGCCGCGTCAACGACAGTCCGAAGGACTGAGCATGCGCACGAGTCAGGAGTACACCAAACAGGTGTGTACAGACAGCCACAGGTTGCGGGAGCATCCAGGAAGCGCCAACCCCTTTTTTTCCTAAACTCTGAAATTTCTCTGCCATTTCCCGGCGAAAGTCTGTCAATTTTTTAGGACAAGTGCGCAATATAGAGTGTTTGGAGCATGCAAAATTTGAAGTTCGTCGGAAAATTTTTCGACCTCCAAATTTGCCGACGTTTGGACCACACTTTGACCAAAATCCCGTCCCAAACTGGGCCGCGTCAACGACAGTCCGAAGGACTGAGCATGCGCACGAGTCAGGAGTACACCAAAGAGGTGTGTACAGACAGCCACAGGTTGCGGGAGCATCCAGGAAGCGCCAACCCATTTTTTTCCTAAACTCTGAAATTTCTCTGCCATTTCCCGGCGAAAGTCTGTCAATTTTTTAGGACAAGTGCGCAATATAGAGTGTTTGGAGCATGCAAAATTTGAAGTTCGTCGGAAAATTTTTCGACCTCCAAATTTGCCGACGTTTGGACCACACTTTGACCAAAATCCCGTCCCAAACTGGGCCGCGTCAACGACAGTCCGAAGGGACTGAGCATGCGCACGAGTCAGGAGTACACCAAAGAGGTGTGTACAGACAGCCACAGGTTGCGGGAGCATCCAGGAAGCGCCAACCCCTTTTTTTCCTAAACTCTGAAATTTCTCTGCCATTTCCCGGCGAAAGTCTGTCAATTTTTTAGGACAAGTGCGCAATATAGAGTGTTTGGAGCATGCAAAATTTGAAGTTCGTCGGAAAATTTTTCGACCTCCAAATTTGCCGACGTTTGGACCACACTTTGACCAAAATCCCGTCCCAAACTGGGCCGCGTCAACGACAGTCCGAAGGACTGAGCATGCGCACGAGTCAGGAGTACACCAAAGAGGTGTGTACAGACAGCCACAGGTTGCGGGAGCATCCAGGAAGCGCCAACCCCTTTTTTTCCTAAACTCTGAAATTTCTCTGCCATTTCCCGGCGAAAGTCTGTCAATTTTTTAGGACAAGTGCGCAATATAGAGTGTTTGGAGCATGCAAAATTTGAAGTTCGTCGGAAAATTTTTCGACCTCCAAATTTGCCGACGTTTGGACCACACTTTGACCAAAATCCCGTCCCAAACTGGGCCGCGTCAACGACAGTCCGAAGGACTGAGCATGCGCACGAGTCAGGAGTACACCAAAGAGGTGTGTACAGACAGCCACAGGTTGCGGGAGCATCCAGGAAGCGCCAACCCCTTTTTTTCCTAAACTCTGAAATTTCTCTGCCATTTCCCGGCGAAAGTCTGTCAATTTTTTAGGACAAGTGCGCAATATAGAGTGTTTGGAGCATGCAAAATTTGAAGTTCGTCGGAAAATTTTTCGACCTCCAAATTTGCCGACGTTTGGACCACACTTTGACCAAAATCCCGTCCCAAACTGGGCCGCGTCAACGACAGTCCGAAGGACTGAGCATGCGCACGAGTCAGGAGTACACCAAAGAGGTGTGTACAGACAGCCACAGGTTGCGGGAGCATCCAAGAAGCGCCAACCCCTTTTTTTCCTAAACTCTGAAATTTCTCTTCCATTTCCCGGCGAAAGTCTGTCAATTTTTTAGGACAAGTGCGCAATATAGAGTGTTTGGAGCATGCAAAATTTGAAGTTCGTCGGAAAATTTTTCGACCTCCAAATTTGCCGACGTTTGGACCACACTTTGACCAAAATCCCGTCCCAAACTGGGCCGCGTCAACGACAGTCCGAAGGACTGAGCATGCGCACGAGTCAGGAGTACACCAAAGAGGTGTGTACAGACAGCCACAGGTTGCGGGAGCATCCAGGAAGCGCCAACCCCTTTTTTTCCTAAACTCTGAAATTTCTCTGCCATTTCCGGCGAAAGTCTGTCAATTTTTTAGGACAAGTGCGCAATATAGAGTGTTTGGAGCATGCAAAATTTGAAGTTCGTCGGAAAATTTTTCGACCTCCAAATTTGCCGACGTTTGGACCACACTTTGACCAAAATCCCGTCCCAAACTGGGCCGCGTCAACGACAGTCCGAAGGACTGAGCATGCGCACGAGTCAGGAGTACACCAAAGAGGTGTGTACAGACAGCCACAGGTTGCGGGAGCATCCAGGAAGCGCCAACCCCTTTTTTTCCTAAACTCTGAAATTTCTCTTCCATTTCCCGGCGAAAGTCTGTCAATTTTTTAGGACAAGTGCGCAATATAGAGTGTTTGGAGCATGCAAAATTTGAAGTTCGTCGGAAAATTTTTCGACCTCCAAATTTGCCGACGTTTGGACCACACTTTGACCAAAATCCCGTCCCAAACTGGGCCGCGTCAACGACAGTCCGAAGGACTGAGCATGCGCACGAGTCAGGAGTACACCAAAGAGGTGTGTACAGACAGCCACAGGTTGCGGGAGCATCCAGGAAGCGCCAACCCCTTTTTTTCCTAAACTCTGAAATTTCTCTGCCATTTCCCGGCGAAAGTCTGTCAATTTTTTAGGACAAGTGCGCAATATAGAGTGTTTGGAGCATGCAAAATTTGAAGTTCGTCGGAAAATTTTTCGACCTCCAAATTTGCCGACGTTTGGACCACACTTTGACCAAAATCCCGTCCCAAACTGGGCCGCGTCAACGACAGTCCGAAGGACTGAGCATGCGCACGAGTCAGGAGTACACCAAAGAGGTGTGTACAGACAGCCACAGGTTGCGGGAGCATCCAGGAAGCGCCAACCCCTTTTTTTCCTAAACTCTGAAATTTCTCTGCCATTTCCCGGCGAAAGTCTGTCAATTTTTTAGGACAAGTGCGCAATATAGAGTGTTTGGAGCATGCAAAATTTGAAGTTCGTCGGAAAATTTTTCGACCTCCAAATTTGCCGACGTTTGGACCACACTTTGACCAAAATCCCGTCCCAAACTGGGCCGCGTCAACGACAGTCCGAAGGACTGAGCATGCGCACGAGTCAGGAGTACACCAAAGAGGTGTGTACAGACAGCCACAGGTTGCGGGAGCATCCAGGAAGCGCCAACCCCTTTTTTCCTAAACTCTGAAATTTCTCTGCCATTTCCCGGCGAAAGTCTGTCAATTTTTTAGGACAAGTGCGCAATATAGAGTGTTTGGAGCATGCAAAATTTGAAGTTCGTCGGAAAATTTTTCGACCTCCAAATTTGCCGACGTTTGGACCACACTTTGACCAAAATCCCGTCCCAAACTGGGCCGCGTCAACGACAGTCCGAAGGACTGAGCATGCGCACGAGTCAGGAGTACACCAAAGAGGTGTGTACAGACAGCCACAGGTTGCGGGAGCATCCAGGAAGCGCCAACCCCTTTTTTTCCTAAACTCTGAAATTTCTCTTCCATTTCCCGGCGAAAGTCTGTCAATTTTTTAGGACAAGTGCGCAATATAGAGTGTTTGGAGCATGCAAAATTTGAAGTTCGTCGGAAAATTTTTCGACCTCCAAATTTGCCGACGTTTGGACCACACTTTGACCAAAATCCCGTCCCAAACTGGGCCGCGTCAACGACAGTCCGAAGGACTGAGCATGCGCACGAGTCAGGAGTACACCAAAGAGGTGTGTACAGACAGCCACAGGTTGCGGGAGCATCCAGGAAGCGCCAACCCCTTTTTTTCCTAAACTCTGAAATTTCTCTGCCATTTCCCGGCGAAAGTCTGTCAATTTTTTAGGACAAGTGCGCAATATAGAGTGTTTGGAGCATGCAAAATTTGAAGTTCGTCGGAAAATTTTTCGACCTCCAAATTTGCCGACGTTTGGACCACACTTTGACCAAAATCCCGTCCCAAACTGGGCCGCGTCAACGACAGTCCGAAGGACTGAGCATGCGCACGAGTCAGGAGTACACCAAAGAGGTGTGTACAGACAGCCACAGGTTGCGGGAGCATCCAGGAAACGCCAACCCCTTTTTTTCCTAAACTCTGAAATTTCTCTGCCATTTCCCGGCGAAAGTCTGTCAATTTTTTAGGACAAGTGCGCAATATAGAGTGTTTGGAGCATGCAAAATTTGAAGTTCGTCGGAAAATTTTTCGACCTCCAAATTTGCCGACGTTTGGACCACACTTTGACCAAAATCCCGTCCCAAACTGGGCCGCGTCAACGACAGTCCGAAGGACTGAGCATGCGCACGAGTCAGGAGTACACCAAAGAGGTGTGTACAGACAGCCACAGGTTGCGGGAGCATCCAGGAAGCGCCAACCCCTTTTTTTCCTAAACTCTGAAATTTCTCTGCCATTTCCGGCGAAAGTCTGTCAATTTGTTAGGACAAGTGCGCAATATAGAGTGTTTGGAGCATGCAAAATTTGAAGTTCGTCGGAAAATTTTTCGACCTCCAAATTTGCCGACGTTTGGACCACACTTTGACCAAAATCCCGTCCCAAACTGGGCCGCGTCAACGACAGTCCGAAGGACTGAGCATGCGCACGAGTCAGGAGTACACCAAAGAGGTGTGTACAGACAGCCACAGGTTGCGGGAGCATCCAGGAAGCGCCAACCCCTTTTTTGCCTAAACTCTGAAATTTCTCTGCCATTTCCCGGCGAAAGTCTGTCAATTTTTTAGGACAAGTGCGCAATATAGAGTGTTTGGAGCATGCAAAATTTGAAGTTCGTCGGAAA
The DNA here is from genome assembly GCA_037783545.1 of Henricia sp. BOLD:AAB3569. Classification (NCBI taxonomy): domain Eukaryota; kingdom Metazoa; phylum Echinodermata; class Asteroidea; order Spinulosida; family Echinasteridae; genus Henricia; species Henricia sp. BOLD:AAB3569. The sequence goes on from JBBELK010001729.1 coordinate 22,936, forward strand.
ATTTTTCGACCTCCAAATTTGCCGACGTTTGGACCACACTTTGACCAAAATCCCGTCCCAAACTGGGCCGCGTCAACGACAGTCCGAAGGACTGAGCATGCGCACGAGTCAGGAGTACACCAAAGAGGTGTGTACAGACAGCCACAGGTTGCGGGAGCATCCAGGAAGCGCCAACCCCTTTTTTTCCTAAACTCTGAAATTTCTCTGCCATTTCCCGGCGAAAGTCTGTCAATTTTTTAGGACAAGTGCGCAATATAGAGTGTTTGGAGCATGCAAAATTTGAAGTTCGTCGGAAAATTTTTCGACCTCCAAATTTGCCGACGTTTGGACCACACTTTGACCAAAATCCGTCCCAAACTGGGCCGCGTCAACGACAGTCCGAAGGACTGAGCATGCGCACGAGTCAGGAGTACACCAAAGAGGTGTGTACAGACAGCCACAGGTTGCGGGAGCATCCAGGAAGCGCCAACCCCTTTTTTTCCTAAACTCTGAAATTTCTCTGCCATTTCCCGGCGAAAGTCTGTCAATTTTTTAGGACAAGTGCGCAATATAGAGTGTTTGGAGCATGCAAAATTTGAAGTTCGTCGGAAAATTTTTCGACCTCCAAATTTGCCGACGTTTGGACCACACTTTGACCAAAATCCCCCAAACTGGGCCGCGTCAACGACAGTCCGAAGGACTGAGCATGCGCACGAGTCAGGAGTACACCAAAGAGGTGTGTACAGACAGCCACAGGTTGCGGGAGCATCCAGGAAGCGCCAACCCCTTTTTTTCCTAAACTCTGAAATTTCTCTGCCATTTCCCGGCGAAAGTCTGTCAATTTTTTAGGACAAGTGCGCAATATAGAGTGTTTGGAGCATGCAAAATTTGAAGTTCGTCGGAAAATTTTTCGACCTCCAAATTTGCCGACGTTTGGACCACACTTTGACCAAAATCCCGTCCCAAACTGGGCCGCGTCAACGACAGTCCGAAGGACTGAGCATGCGCACGAGTCAGGAGTACACCAAAGAGGTGTGTACAGACAGCCACAGGTTGCGGGAGCATCCAGGAAGCGCCAACCCCTTTTTTTCCTAAACTCTGAAATTTCTCTGCCATTTCCCGGCGAAAGTCTGTCAATTTTTTAGGACAAGTGCGCAATATAGAGTGTTTGGAGCATGCAAAATTTGAAGTTCGTCGGAAAATTTTTCGACCTCCAAATTTGCCGACGTTTGGACCACACTTTGACCAAAATCCCGTCCCAAACTGGGCCGCGTCAACGACAGTCCGAAGGACTGAGCATGCGCACGAGTCAGGAGTACACCAAAGAGGTGTGTACAGACAGCCACAGGTTGCGGGAGCATCAGGAAGCGCCAACCCCTTTTTTTCCTAAACTCTGAAATTTCTCTGCCATTTCCGGCGAAAGTCTGTCAATTTTTTAGGACAAGTGCGCAATATAGAGTGTTTGGAGCATGCAAAATTTGAAGTTCGTCGGAAAATTTTTCGACCTCCAAATTTGCCGACGTTTGGACCACACTTTGACCAAAATCCCGTCCCAAACTGGGCCGCGTCAACGACAGTCCGAAGGACTGAGCATGCGCACGAGTCAGGAGTACACCAAAGAGGTGTGTACAGACAGCCACAGGTTGCGGGAGCATCCAGGAAGCGCCAACCCCTTTTTTTCCTAAACTCTGAAATTTCTCTGCCATTTCCCGGCGAAAGTCTGTCAATTTTTTAGGACAAGTGCGCAATATAGAGTGTTTGGAGCATGCAAAATTTGAAGTTCGTCGGAAAATTTTTCGACCTCCAAATTTGCCGACGTTTGGACCACACTTTGACCAAAATCCCGTCCCAAACTGGGCCGCGTCAACGACAGTCCGAAGGACTGAGCATGCGCACGAGTCAGGAGTACACCAAAGAGGTGTGTACAGACAGCCACAGGTTGCGGGAGCATCCAGGAAGCGCCAACCCCTTTTTTTCCTAAACTCTGAAATTTCTCTGCCATTTCCCGGCGAAAGTCTGTCAATTTTTTAGGACAAGTGCGCAATATAGAGTGTTTGGAGCATGCAAAATTTGAAGTTCGTCGGAAAATTTTTCGACCTCCAAATTTGCCGACGTTTGGACCACACTTTGACCAAAATCCCGTCCCAAACTGGGCCGCGTCAACGACAGTCCGAAGGACTGAGCATGCGCACGAGTCAGGAGTACACCAAAGAGGTGTGTACAGACAGCCACAGGTTGCGGGAGCATCCAGGAAGCGCCAACCCCTTTTTTTCCTAAACTCTGAAATTTCTCTGCCATTTCCCGGCGAAAGTCTGTCAATTTTTTAGGACAAGTGCGCAATATAGAGTGTTTGGAGCATGCAAAATTTGAAGTTCGTCGGAAAATTTTTCGACCTCCAAATTTGCCGACGTTTGGACCACACTTTGACCAAAATCCCGTCCCAAACTGGGCCGCGTCAACGACAGTCCGAAGGACTGAGCATGCGCACGAGTCAGGAGTACACCAAAGAGGTGTGTACAGACAGCCACAGGTTGCGGGAGCATCCAGGAAGCGCCAACCCCTTTTTTTCCTAAACTCTGAAATTTCTCTGCCATTTCCCGGCGAAAGTCTGTCAATTTTTTTAGGACAAGTGCGCAATATAGAGTGTTTGGAGCATGCAAAATTTGAAGTTCGTCGGAAAATTTTTCGACCTCCAAATTTGCCGACGTTTGGACCACACTTTGACCAAAATCCCGTCCCAAACTGGGCCGCGTCAACGACAGTCCGAAGGACTGAGCATGCGCACGAGTCAGGAGTACACCAAAGAGGTGTGTACAGACAGCCACAGGTTGCGGGAGCATCCAGAAGCGCCAACCCCTTTTTTTCCTAAACTCTGAAATTTCTCTGCCATTTCCCGGCGAAAGTCTGTCAATTTTTTAGGACAAGTGCGCAATATAGAGTGTTTGGAGCATGCAAAATTTGAAGTTCGTCGGAAAATTTTTCGACCTCCAAATTTGCCGACGTTTGGACCACACTTTGACCAAAATCCCGTCCCAAACTGGGCCGCGTCAACGACAGTCCGAAGGACTGAGCATGCGCACGAGTCAGGAGTACACCAAAGAGGTGTGTACAGACAGCCACAGGTTGCGGGAGCATCCAGGAAGCGCCAACCCCTTTTTTTCCTAAACTCTGAAATTTCTCTGCCATTTCCCGGCGAAAGTCTGTCAATTTTTTAGGACAAGTGCGCAATATAGAGTGTTTGGAGCATGCAAAATTTGAAGTTCGTCGGAAAATTTTTCGACCTCCAAATTTGCCGACGTTTGGACCACACTTTGACCAAAATCCCGTCCCAAACTGGGCCGCGTCAACGACAGTCCGAAGGACTGAGCATGCGCACGAGTCAGGAGTACACCAAAGAGGTGTGTACAGACAGCCACAGGTTGCGGGAGCATCCAGGAAGCGCCAACCCCTTTTTTTCCTAAACTCTGAAATTTCTCTGCCATTTCCCGGCGAAAGTCTGTCAATTTTTTAGGACAAGTGCGCAATATAGAGTGTTTGGAGCATGCAAAATTTGAAGTTCGTCGGAAAATTTTTCGACCTCCAAATTTGCCGACGTTTGGACCACACTTTGACCAAAATCCCGTCCCAAACTGGGCCGCGTCAACGACAGTCCGAAGGACTGAGCATGCGCACGAGTCAGGAGTACACCAAAGAGGTGTGTACAGACAGCCACAGGTTGCGGGAGCATCCAGGAAGCGCCAACCCCTTTTTTTCCTAAACTCTGAAATTTCTCTGCCATTTCCCGGCGAAAGTCTGTCAATTTTTTAGGACAAGTGCGCAATATAGAGTGTTTGGAGCATGCAAAATTTGAAGTTCGTCGGAAAATTTTTCGACCTCCAAATTTGCCGACGTTTGGACCACACTTTGACCAAAATCCCGTCCCAAACTGGGCCTCGTCAACGACAGTCCGAAGGACTGAGCATGCGCACGAGTCAGGAGTACACCAAAGAGGTGTGTACAGACAGCCACAGGTTGCGGGAGCATCCAGGAAGCGCCAACCCCTTTTTTTCCTAAACTCTGAAATTTCTCTGCCATTTCCCGGCGAAAGTCTGTCAATTTTTTAGGACAAGTGCGCAATATAGAGTGTTTGGAGCATGCAAAATTTGAAGTTCGTCGGAAAATTTTTCGACCTCCAAATTTGCCGACGTTTGGACCACACTTTGACCAAAATCCCGTCCCAAACTGGGCCGCGTCAACGACAGTCCGAAGGACTGAGCATGCGCACGAGTCAGGAGTACACCAAAGAGGTGTGTACAGACAGCCACAGGTTGCGGGAGCATCCAGGAAGCGCCAACCCCTTTTTTTCCTAAACTCTGAAATTTCTCTGCCATTTCCCGGCGAAAGTCTGTCAATTTTTTAGGACAAGTGCGCAATATAGAGTGTTTGGAGCATGCAAAATTTGAAGTTCGTCGGAAAATTTTTCGACCTCCAAATTTGCCGACGTTTGGACCACACTTTGACCAAAATCCCGTCCCAAACTGGGCCGCGTCAACGACAGTCCGAAGGACTGAGCATGCGCACGAGTCAGGAGTACACCAAAGAGGTGTGTACAGACAGCCACAGGTTGCGGGAGCATCCAGGAAGCGCCAACCCCTTTTTTTCCTAAACTCTGAAATTTCTCTGCCATTTCCCGGCGAAAGTCTGTCAATTTTTTAGGACAAGTGCGCAATATAGAGTGTTTGGAGCATGCAAAATTTGAAGTTCGTCGGAAAATTTTTCGACCTCCAAATTTGCCGACGTTTGGACCACACTTTGACCAAAATCCCGTCCCAAACTGGGCCGCGTCAACGACAGTCCGAAGGACTGAGCATGCGCACGAGTCAGGAGTACACCAAAGAGGTGTGTACAGACAGCCACAGGTTGCGGGAGCATCCAGGAAGCGCCAACCCCTTTTTTTCCTAAACTCTGAAATTTCTCTGCCATTTCCCGGCGAAAGTCTGTCAATTTTTTAGGACAAGTGCGCAATATAGAGTGTTTGGAGCATGCAAAATTTGAAGTTCGTCGAAAATTTTTCGACCTCCAAATTTGCCGACGTTTGGACCACACTTTGACCAAAATCCCGTCCCAAACTGGGCCGCGTCAACGACAGTCCGAAGGACTGAGCATGCGCACGAGTCAGGAGTACACCAAAGAGGTGTGTACAGACAGCCACAGGTTGCGGGAGCATCCAGGAAGCGCCAACCCCTTTTTTTCCTAAACTCTGAAATTTCTCTGCCATTTCCCGGCGAAAGTCTGTCAATTTTTTTAGGACAAGTGCGCAATATAGAGTGTTTGGAGCATGCAAAATTTGAAGTTCGTCGGAAAATTTTTCGACCTCCAAATTTGCCGACGTTTGGACCACACTTTGACCAAAATCCCGTCCCAAACTGGGCCGCGTCAACGACAGTCCGAAGGACTGAGCATGCGCACGAGTCAGGAGTACACCAAAGAGGTGTGTACAGACAGCCACAGGTTGCGGGAGCATCCAGGAAGCGCCAACCCCTTTTTTTCCTAAACTCTGAAATTTCTCTGCCATTTCCCGGCGAAAGTCTGTCAATTTTTTAGGACAAGTGCGCAATATAGAGTGTTTGGAGCATGCAAAATTTGAAGTTCGTCGGAAAATTTTTCGACCTCCAAATTTGCCGACGTTTGGACCACACTTTGACCAAAATCCGTCCCAAACTGGGCCGCGTCAACGACAGTCCGAAGGACTGAGCATGCGCACGAGTCAGGAGTACACCAAAGAGGTGTGTACAGACAGCCACAGGTTGCGGGAGCATCCAGGAAGCGCCAACCCCTTTTTTTCCTAAACTCTGAAATTTCTCTGCCATTTCCCGGCGAAAGTCTGTCAATTTTTTAGGACAAGTGCGCAATATAGAGTGTTTGGAGCATGCAAAATTTGAAGTTCGTCGGAAAATTTTTCGACCTCCAAATTTGCCGACGTTTGGACCACACTTTGACCAAAATCCCGTCCCAAACTGGGCCGCGTCAACGACAGTCCGAAGGACTGAGCATGCGCACGAGTCAGGAGTACACCAAAGAGGTGTGTACAGACAGCCACAGGTTGCGGGAGCATCCAGGAAGCGCCAACCCCTTTTTTTCCTAAACTCTGAAATTTCTCTGCCATTTCCCGGCGAAAGTCTGTCAATTTTTTAGGACAAGTGCGCAATATAGAGTGTTTGGAGCATGCAAAATTTGAAGTTCGTCGGAAAATTTTCGACCTCCAAATTTGCCGACGTTTGGACCACACTTTGACCAAAATCCCGTCCCAAACTGGGCCGCGTCAACGACAGTCCGAAGGACTGAGCATGCGCACGAGTCAGGAGTACACCAAAGAGGTGTGTACAGACAGCCACAGGTTGCGGGAGCATCCAGGAAGCGCCAACCCCTTTTTTTCCTAAACTCTGAAATTTCTCTGCCATTTCCCGGCGAAAGTCTGTCAATTTTTTAGGACAAGTGCGCAATATAGAGTGTTTGGAGCATGCAAAATTTGAAGTTCGTCGGAAAATTTTTCGACCTCCAAATTTGCCGACGTTTGGACCACACTTTGACCAAAATCCCGTCCCAAACTGGGCCGCGTCAACGACAGTCCGAAGGACTGAGCATGCGCACGAGTCAGGAGTACACCAAAGAGGTGTGTACAGACAGCCACAGGTTGCGGGAGCATCCAGGAAGCGCCAACCCCTTTTTTTCCTAAACTCTGAAATTTCTCTGCCATTTCCCGGCGAAAGTCTGTCAATTTTTTTAGGACAAGTGCGCAATATAGAGTGTTTGGAGCATGCAAAGGAATTTTTCGACCTCCAAATTTGCCGACGTTTGGACCACACTTTGACCAAAATCCCGTCCCAAACTGGGCCGCGTCAACGACAGTCCGAAGGACTGAGCATGCGCACGAGTCAGGAGTACACCAAAGAGGTGTGTACAGACAGCCACAGGTTGCGGGAGCATCCAGGAAGCGCCAACCCCTTTTTTTCCTGAACTCTGAAATTTCTCTGCCATTTCCCGGCGAAAGTCTGTCAATTTTTTAGGACAAGTGCGCAATATAGAGTGTTTGGAGCATGCAAAATTTGAAGTTCGTCGGAAAATTTTTCGACCTCCAAATTTGCCGACGTTTGGACCACACTTTGACCAAAATCCCGTTCCAAACTGGGCCGCGTCAACGACAGTCCGAAGGACTGAGCATGCGCACGAGTCAGGAGTACACCAAAGAGGTGTGTACAGACAGCCACAGGTTGCGGGAGCATCCAGGAAGCGCCAACCCCTTTTTTTCCTAAACTCTGAAATTTCTCTGCCATTTCCCGGCGAAAGTCTGTCAATTTTTTAGGACAAGTGCGCAATATAGAGTGTTTGGAGCATGCAAAATTTGAAGTTCGTCGGAAAATTTTTCGACCTCCAAATTTGCCGACGTTTGGACCACACTTTGACCAAAATCCCGTCCCAAACTGGGCCGCGTCAACGACAGTCCGAAGGACTGAGCATGCGCACGAGTCAGGAGTACACCAAAGAGGTGTGTACAGACAGCCACAGGTTGCGGGAGCATCCAGGAAGCGCCACCCCTTTTTTTCCTAAACTCTGAAATTTCTCTGCCATTTCCGGCGAAAGTCTGTCAATTTTTTTAGGACAAGTGCGCAATATAGAGTGTTTGGAGCATGCAAAATTTGAAGTTCGTCGGAAAATTTTTCGACCTCCAAATTTGCCGACGTTTTGGACCACACTTTGACCAAAATCCGCCAAACTGGGCCGCGTCAACGACAGTCCGAAGGACTGAGCATGCGCACGAGTCAGGAGTACACCAAAGAGGTGTGTACAGACAGCCACAGGTTGCGGGAGCATCCAGGAAGCGCCAACCCCTTTTTTTCCTAAACTCTGAAATTTCTCTGCCATTTCCCGGCGAAAGTCTGTCAATTTTTTAGGACAAGTGCGCAATATAGAGTGTTTGGAGCATGCAAAATTTGAAGTTCGTCGGAAATTTTTCGACCTCCAAATTTGCCGACGTTTGGACCACACTTTCGACCAAAATCCCGTCCCAAACTGGGCCGCGTCAACGACAGTCCGAAGGACTGAGCATGCGCACGAGTCAGGAGTACACCAAAGAGGTGTGTACAGACAGCCACAGGTTGCGGGAGCATCCAGGAAGCGCCAACCCCTTTTTTTCCTAAACTCTGAAATTTCTCTGCCATTTCCCGGCGAAAGTCTGTCAATTTTTTAGGACAAGTGCGCAATATAGAGTGTTTGGAGCATGCAAAATTTGAAGTTCGTCGGAAAATTTTCGACCTCCAAATTTGCCGACGTTTGGACCACACTTTGACCAAAATCCCGTCCCAAACTGGGCCGCGTCAACGACAGTCCGAAGGACTGAGCATGCGCACGAGTCAGGAGTACACCAAAGAGGTGTGTACAGACAGCCACAGGTTGCGGGAGCATCCAGGAAGCGCCAACCCCTTTTTTTCCTAAACTCTGAAATTTCTCTTCCATTTCCCGGCGAAAGTCTGTCAATTGTTTAGGACAAGTGCGCAATATAGAGTGTTTGGAGCATGCAAAATTTGAAGTTCGTCGAAAATTTTCGACCTCCAAATTTGCCGACGTTTGGACCACACTTTGACCAAAATCCCGTCCCAAACTGGGCCGCGTCAACGACAGTCCGAAGGACTGAGCATGCGCACGAGTCAGGAGTACACCAAAGAGGTGTGTACAGACAGCCACAGGTTGCGGGAGCATCCAGGAAGCGCCAACCCCTTTTTTTCCTAAACTCTGAAATTTCTCTGCCATTTCCCGGCGAAAGTCTGTCAATTTTTTAGGACAAGTGCGCAATATAGAGTGTTTGGAGCATGCAAAAATTTTTCGACCTCCAAATTTGCCGACGTTTGGACCACACTTTGACCAAAATCCCGTCCCAAACTGGGCCGCGTCAACGACAGTCCGAAGGACTGAGCATGCGCACGAGTCAGGAGTACACAAAGAGGTGTGTACAGACAGCCACAGGTTGCGGGAGCATCCAGAAGCGCCAACCCCTTTTTTTCCTAAACTCTGAAATTTCTCTGCCATTTCCCGGCGAAAGTCTGTCAATTTTTTAGGACAAGTGCGCAATATAGAGTGTTTGGAGCATGCAAAATTGAAGTTCGTCGGAAAATTTTTCGACCTCCAAATTTGCCGACGTTTGGACCACACTTTGACCAAAATCCCGTCCCAAACTGGGCCGCGTCAACGACAGTCCGAAGGACTGAGCATGCGCACGAGTCAGGAGTACACCAAAGAGGTGTGTACAGACAGCCACAGGTTGGCGGGAGCATCCAGGAAGCGCCAACCCCTTTTTTTCCTAAACTCTGAAATTTCTCTGCCATTTCCCGGCGAAAGTCTGTCAATTTTTTAGGACAAGTGCGCAATATAGAGTGTTTGGAGCATGCAAAATTTTTCGACCTCCAAATTTGCCGACGTTTGGACCACACTTTGACCAAAATCCCGTCCCAAACTGGGCCGCGTCAACGACAGTCCGAAGGACTGAGCATGCGCACGAGTCAGGAGTACACCAAAGAGGTGTGTACAGACAGCCACAGGTTGCGGGAGCATCCAGGAAGCGCCAACCCCTTTTTTTCCTAAACTCTGAAATTTCTCTGCCATTTCCCGGCGAAAGTCTGTCAATTTTTTAGGACATGTGCGCAATATAGAGTGTTTGGAGCATGCAAAATTTGAAGTTCGTCGGAAAATTTTTCGACCTCCAAATTTGCCGACGTTTGGACCACACTTTGACCAAAATCCCGTCCCAAACTGGGCCGCGTCAACGACAGTCCGAAGGACTGAGCATGCGCACGAGTCAGGAGTACACCAAAGAAGGTGTGTACAGACAGCCACAGGTTGCGGGAGCATCCAGGAAGCGCCAACCCCTTTTTTTCCTAAACTCCTGAAATTTCTCTGCCATTTCCCGGCGAAAGTCTGTCAATTTTTTAGGACAAGTGCGCAATATAGAGTGTTTGGAGCATGCAAAATTTTTCGACCTCCAAATTTGCCGACGTTTGGACCACACTTTGACCAAATCCCGTCCCAAACTGGGCCGCGTCAACGACAGTCCGAAGGACTGAGCATGCGCACGAGTCAGGAGTACACCAAAGAGGTGTGTACAGACAGCCACAGGTTGCGGAGCATCCAGGAAGCGCCAACCCCTTTTTTTCCTAAACTCTGAAATTTCTCTGCCATTTCCCGGCGAAAGTCTGTCAATTTTTTAGGACAAGTGCGCAATATAGAGTGTTTGGAGCATGCAAAGAATTTTTCGACCTCCAAATTTGCCCGGACGTTTGGACCACACTTTGACCAAAATCCCCGGCCCAAACTGGGCCGCGTCAACGACAGGTCCGAAGGACTGAGCGATGCGCACGAGTCAGGAGTACACCAAAGAGGTGTGTACAGACAGCCACAGGTTGCGGGAGCATCCAGGTAAGCGCCACCCCTTTTTTTCCTAAACTCTGAAATTTCTCTGCCATTTCCCGGGCGAAAGTCTGTCAATTTTTTAGGACAAGTGCGCAATATAGAGTGTTTGGAGCATGCAAAATTTGAAGTTCGTCGGAAATTTTTCGACCTCCAAATTTGCCGACGTTTTGGGACCACACTTTGACCAAAAT
>JBBELK010001730.1:0-48836 GCA_037783545.1 Henricia sp. BOLD:AAB3569
TTTTGGATTTTCTTTTTTATTGACTGTGAAAAGGTGCGTCTGTCATGCAGATACAATTGTCTAATCATATACAAAATCATTCAAGCGGAATGCATACCCTCAATAAAATATCTGCATACACCCAACAATATCCCTAACTTATTGTGAGTAGTGTAAATGCAGCACACTTCATTAAGCACTTTTTGCGCATAAAATTACAGTGAAATACGAGCAACTGGAAACCGACCCTGCCTTTTTGTCAAATCATCATTATTCCTTTAATAATCAGTTATAATTCCCGTCTATAATTTCAAAATTTAGAAAGTGACACGCGTTTTCGTCTATTCAAATGTTATCGTGTTACGTGTTATCTACTCAATTTCGCCCCATGTTACTTAATGCAAATTAACTAAATCCTGAATTGATGCAAGATGATAAAACAGTCGTAATCCCAACAGACAGCGATTTTAACACGTGGAAATTTATAATTAGGTTTACAATGAAAATCGTATGCAACGTGCTTGCAATTTAATGAGCCAAGTTTACTGATAAAACAAAATTGCGAGTCATGACAGGAATAATGACACCAGGCGAAGCATAGAATAGACACTGGTGTTTTCCTGAATTCTTCAGAGATTTTTATACATTTTCACGCTAAGAATAATTACATGGCAAATTGTACTCTTATTTAAAAATCTTGACAAAGGCAAAGCAGAGCACACTAAAACATGCAGTTACGCACATGGTACGCGGTCCGCAGTGAGTGACGATTTCTCCGTCTGAAAATCTGTGCATATTTATTCATGCTCAGGCGGTCTCCCTTTGAAAAAAAAAACTCATCTGCTAGAAACAATTACGTGGAGATCACGAGAGGACCTGTCCGATGCGAGGCAGTGATCCCAGGCATACATGCATGCAAAGCAAGGACCGCCGAACATGCCCCGTTTAAATCCCGGGCCAGATAATGTCAGTATTTACCGCTCTCGCGAGCCGATTCTAGCTCTCAAACCGTCTATATAGCTAACAACTCGGCAAACTCTATCAGACGTGAAATCATGCCCGGGGAGCATCGCGCTATGATACCCCCTGAACGTCCCGGGGTAACACACTGACAAGTGCGCCGGCCGGCCACCCTCGCTGCACTTGGCAACTATTACAATGCCTTGACTCGTGAAATCGCGCTGCTACAGCAGTGCCTCGCCGGCGATCGGCGGCCTTAGACTCGGGATAAATTGAGGGTGAAACGCGATGAATGAGTCTGCTAGCGCCGGGGGCACGGATTAGCGAAGCCACCCCAACATTGGCCAACATAAAGAACGTCAAATTTACTTTGTATCGAGCCGATCACGTCGCCACTTGATAGAGTCCAAATCCCAGCCCTGAAAACCGATATATTGTGTTCGCACTCCGTCTCCCCGCTCGTTCTTTGTCAGAAAATAACGCTCGCTTAGGCAAGGAGTCAGAATTTTTGTAAATATCAGAAAATGACTGATATTGTTCGGTGGGCACGCGGTGGGTTTCTTTCTTGAAAGGGGAAGAAAATAGCCAATGATTAAGCCGATACGCATGATAGGCTGCGTCTAATTCAGAATCCGACCTTCCCATGCTTACGGGTTTCAATCACGCAAACTCTTTGCCTGAAATAAATAATAATTCGGCATGAAGTCACACGTCACCTGGGGTGTGTTACTGGCAGAAAAATTGTCATTATCTCGACAACCGCGCAAGGCCGAACGTCACGTGTGTAGAAACCGCTGCTTTATGCATAACCCTCGCCCAATCATGAATCATAGTATTCCATTAATATCAAAAGGATAAAAGATATTGAAAATGTGAGGCCTCACGTTTAGAGCGCAACAAAGTCTTCATGAAAAGAAAAATGATTTTTAAAGACTTGCGTTAGAACATGAAGCCATAAATTGTACAGTGTATTCTTACAGGTCCTGCCGATATTTAAGCAATTTGCAACAGGTCGTTAATCAATTATTCATAATTAAATGTAATAGATTATTTACCAAAACTGTTGCCATATTTCTTACAATGACATTTCCACTATAGCCATCGCAAAGCACAATCGCAACCGTTCCGGGTTAAATGATGGATTGAGATGGCGTTGAAGTCAAATTTGTCATTCCTAAATTCGGTCATAAATTTGCAACGTTTGCAAGCGCTACAATTATACCTATGTTTGACTATAAAACCGCAATGCTGTATAGTTGAGGTCACTGTGAAAAAAATATATATATTTTACGCAATAAATTTTGCGCATGCCGCAGCAAAATACAGACAAACAGAAACCAAGAATGACATGTGTTTTTCTTCGCTAAAAGCCAGAATTATTTAATTATGATTGATTTGAAAAGTTTAGTAGGTCGTTTCCATGGTTAGAATTAATTTCAATACTCCATACAGGCATAGATTAAATAATAAATCGACAAGACCTCTAGCACGTATGCGCATTTGTGTTGAAACTAAAACAATTTCTCACTTCTCTTACCATGCAGAAAATCAGATTAAAAGTTTGCACGCGGAAAAGTAAAACAATTTCTCAAACTCCTTGGCTGCAAATCACAAAGTTTTGCGGTTTTATACCAACTGAAATGAACCATGCACGTGATAAACATGACTATGCAATTTATTTATGATGGACGAGCATGGAAGATTTAATAAACTGCCCTGAATCCAAGAAGAAAAATACAGCCATTTATAACAATCTTATTGTCTGTGACTGATTACCTTGTCAGAAAGTTGTAAAAAGCATCGTTCAAGTGCGACCATGTGTTTCCTTCAAAAATCAATTACATGATTTAAATCACAGATGCATTCGCAGTAAATAAGCGGCTTTGTTATAACTATGTTTTTACCTTTTGTTTTGTATTTATACTGAAACAAATTTTCAAAGCAACAGGTTTTTTTTGTTTAATGTTAGGCTTACTGTAAATAATCCCCGATGGTTTTTGTTATACCGAAGGCAGTTATGCATGTTGCATCTGCTGTTTTATGCAGATGATACCGCACTCCCAATCCATCATTAACTTTCACATTAATAAAATTGTACAACATTTGCACAATGTACGTTTATAATTTTGATACAAATGAGTTTGGTAAATCTGGATGCAGTGAAAAGCAACTTGGCTCCACCGGGATTCGAACGGCGGACCTTCTGCTTATAACGTGCAGACCAATTGAGCTATGAAGCCAACTGGTGGTCTCGGATCACGGTATTGCAGTTGTTGCTCACTGATTGGGATTGGCTATCACGTGAGCTTAGTAAGCCCTACAGAGGGATAAACCCTTTAATGAGATAACCACCCCTCCAAGAGATCACTTAAGATGCGCTCCAAACCCCTGTCCGGCTTGCCCCAATAATCACTTATTCATATTTTATAATTTATTTCAGTATTTTACACCGAACCGAAGCTGTCCATCACTTTACCTCGTAATTTCTGAGCATTTGGCAAGTATAGACCGTATCGAATAGCCGCCATTTCGTGGGGCACCTTTTGTTACTTCAACAACATTCAACAATGGAAGCACAATATGTGCAACCATGCATGTCCTCAAGGAACAAAGAAACTGCCCCACGAAATGGCGGCTATTCGATACGGTCTATATACGATAAATATAATTGCAAGCAAATTTTATTAAGGAAAAAAATAAATTCCATATCGTACATTCGTTTACGACGTCATAAACAAAATTAAACTTCAAACGTTAAAGATGTTATCCTTTATGAAGATGGTGCTACTTTATTTTTAAATATTCAATCAAGAAAGTTAATGTTATCTCATGGATTGCGCGATTTGGGCTGTATAGAGCTCCCTCAAAATTACACCATTTGTTGGAAAAGGGCAGAAATTAGATAGAACTAGCCTAATTCTACCTTGAAAGTTTCAAAATGAATGGTTTATATAACCCCTTCGGTCACAGATAGTTGGACAGATAAAAAGAAACATGCACAAACGTACACGTGTGATCGAAGGGTATGTTGTGCATCAGTTGTGTCTAAATTTCGAAGCCTCTCAAAATACAATTTTGATTGATCTTTTTACCGACCCAAACGCCCGTATAGATATAAATTCCTGAATTTGTGAATTGTGTTTTTTAATAAAAGATCATATTTCTTCTTGATAAAGGAGAAAGGTCTCCTAAAATAGAAAATAACAAATACAGTCGATTTTATTTTGTCCAAATATTGGTAATTCCAGGCGGTACCCCGCCATCCGGGTTCCACTCGGAATTTCCATTATATTTTCGTATTTTAATGAGCCATGAACCCAACAATTATTTATAGTTATGCTCGCAAAAACTCGGCCCATAGGCTGTGCTACATCCGACTCATTTTAGTCGAGCGGGTCACATAATTATGACAGCATTAGTTTTGAGAAATAATACTTCTGAATTTCTGTCATGTTTTTACCATGAAAACACACAATCATCTGGAGTAAAAAGTGATGCATCACGATAAAAATCGATTTGGGTTAGATAAAAACCGAATAGATGTTGGATTGTCTATACCATTATGTTCAATACAAGTTATATATTGATCGGTCATTCAATCAAATGTTCTTTAAATTGTCTCTTTTCAGTTATTGTAAATTCTCTCTGATACATAAATGACTTTTTTCACATATTCCTGTGACAAGGTGTGTCTGTCATGCAGATACAATTGTCTAATCATATACAAAATCATTCGAGCAGAATGCATACCCTCAATAAAATATCTGCGTTACACCACACAATATCCCTAACTTATTGTAAGTAGTGTAAGTCTGAAGAAACATTTGAAGAGGAGATGTTAAATTTTACCAGTGAGCGGAAGAAAACACACCCAAGACAACCTCGTCAAAATCACGCCAACTCCGAAGGGTTAAAGCACGATCCATGTTGAATGATGCCCCTAAAGGTGTATGAGACACAATCATTAAGGTGGCAGAATTCTGAAATATTCATTCAATTCTCTGGATGTATCTTTCGCTAGCAACAAGATTATCCCGCGCAAATATCTATATACAAAACACTTCGACAAGAAAAGCAAATAAAGGCTCCATTCACGAGGGCACGAAGCGATATAGGAGATTTTCATATGAATGAAACTAGTCGTTATTATATCGCACAGTTTATTATATTTCTATTCAGTGATAATTGGACTCTGGCACTCTGAAATTTTCGATTTTTATTCATTTTTACACTTTAAAATTGCCCCGACCAGGTGAGACCTTGAACGGGGGAATAAAAGCTCTGGCTTTGTGCAAGGAGAAGAAAAGGCGGCAATATTTTGGCGCCCGAAGCCATAGTGCATGACCACACGGTTGGGGTATTCTTAAACATACACGAGTTTGGCGGTTCCTAAAAATGTTTAAAATTATCGCAAACTTGGAGCAATTTGTAGTATAACAACTCGTATATAGAGATTTTGCACCGGTGGCCACAGGGGGCAGGTTTTCATAATTAAATGATGTGGCGATAGATCCACAAAGTGCCTACTCGTGCTTGACTTACTGTGACAATGTGACTGCCCCCTGTCATGGCCGCCGTGCAAAGGCCCTATACCCATCCCGTACCAACTTGTAACAATTCAGTTCTGCGAGTGGTTACAGAAGAAATGAGAAAAAAAAAATATTGAGATTTTAAATTTATGAGACAATTTGGCATGCTAAGGGAATGATTGGGGCCGTGGCAGCAAACAATACGTCGGGAAATTCATATGACATATTTCCGACTTGTCTTCATTTTTAAAGGGTCGTAACGACTCGCAATTCGCACGTAAAAATTCGTAACAGGTTGCAGTAACTCGTAACTCGTTTCCGCAAACAAAAGATAAAAATCATGTTGTATATATTTTAACATAAATACACAGTTGCCCTTGTTTAGCCTAAAACAGAAAACATGAGCATCTAAAATTTATAGTCCTACAAGTAGCTAGTTTAAAGAATAAATTCCCGTATTATACGAATATAAAAATGTCTTCAATTGACAATCTGATCAGCTCTGCTTGATTTCAATATGCGAATTGGATATTGTTGACTCAAAAAAACATCCATTCATATCACTTAGATACGGCCAATTTATTTCAAGCTCAAAAACGATTTCCACAATCTAGGTTTCTTCTCACTTCTGTATTCATAAATTAAGTTCATATATAGAAACTTATATTTAGCTCGACAACAGGTTTTTCTTTCATGAAGAATGGAAGACTCGAAAATGACAAACAGACTTATTATCATATCGACAATCGATCCTGAACTGGTATTGTAATGGAATGGTTAATGAAACACTGGTCGTATGCCTCCGATTGTTTCCAATGTTTATATCGGGGACTGCATGGGTTTAATCAAAATAGGTCGGTTGGTAGGAATAAATTGTTGGTTTGGTATATGAGATTTCAAGGGAGGAAGACAGGTTGATTTGACTAGCGAACCTGTTCATAGCTACACGTTGTGCATACAAGGCACGAGGCGAGAGTGCATGATGTAGAAGCATATAGGCCTGGTTAATATGTGCGCCGTGTATTATTGCCCCGTCGCGTCAAGCTAGAAAGACAGGGGAAGCTAATACGGGAACAAATGAGTTCTTTATGCCCCCAGATCAGACCGAGTCAAGTTTAAAATGAGCTTCCGTAAATTCAATGACACAGGACAGTCGTATTGACTAGAAAAAGGCCCCCGAGGTCCCATGACGGAGTCGGATTTAAGAAGAACTTAGCTAGATTGCTGTCAACCACAGACATATTGAAATCTATCGCTGTACACGCTGCCACGCGCTATTAGTAACAATTTATAACAATTTGGAAGAGATTTCTTGGGCACGGGTAACGAGTCGAGATGAATGGACCGAGATAAGACGCTACAGCGGTCGGAAGATGTCTTGCAAGACGTGTGTTTGAATCTTGAGTCTTTGTGATGCACCGCGCGTTTCCGATGAGACCCATCCCTGGCTTCAGCTTGATGTCTCCCGGTGTCATCATCCGATCCCAAACCGCTTCGACCTCATCCCCCCTCGTGCAGTCCTCCCGTCTTAATATCCGTCCTACTTCACCGGCCCCCGTCTTACACCGCTCTGCGCGGCCATGTTTTCATTTGTCATAACCCCTCTTATCACACATCGTCAACATCATTTTTCATTCCAGTCCAGATTTCTCTTGCCAGACGGATCCCCGTACATCCCCCGCTGCTGTCATACAAACCCCGGCTCGTTTTTCATTCTGTCACGGCATTAACTCCGTCTAATTCCTCTGATCGTGCGCAATCTATCTTCTTTCAAGTCTCGACCTTCGGCCTGGCTCTCTGTGCATTTTTTACTCCGTAAATTAATTATTTTAAATGCGTTTTTCTGTCATCCTATTGTTCGAGTCGAGAGTATCTTTGTTTAACCCGGCTAGCGTACTCTTCCGTTGTCTCGATTCGAGTCGTAATTGATTTAGTTAACTGTCATATATCAGCGATCCGGAGAGCTGTTAGTGAATGTAATAATGCCGTAATTTGACCGCCAAAACACGACCCTAGATAATTATGCTCTCCAAAATTCTGCGCCACAATTTCAAACTGTATCTCATTTCGTCATCTTTCTATGAGTATTACATTTATAGTGCGCCTTTAAAATAAGAATAAATAAAACGCACGAAGAAAGAGAAATGACGAAAGAAAAGGGAGAAAATATAGAGGAAGTTGTTGATATTCATTTTAATCGGTTGATTTGGCTTCAGTGTAATTTTTGGATGAATTTGATTGGTTTTATAATAATGTTCTCGTATTATTTTGTATTTTTCCTTCGTTAAAGATATTATACATGATTGGTAAACTGTTACAAATAGTTGTATCCCCCTGTGCGATTGAAGATATGCATGATTAAAACCAACCTGAGCAAAAACCAGCTCTGTACTTCGTCTAACTTTTGAGAAAACAGTAAAAAAAAGGGTTTGCAGTAATTTCGCCCCAAAACCACTTCGCCCTGAACAACGGCCTGTGCACAAAGTGGTTTTCGTCTCTCGCAAGACGAAAAATAATTGTTTTGCTCATTTCTCAAAGACTATAGTACTTCAGACCAAACCATTTCAGGGGAAGTTTTCTGCCGTCATCATGTTTATATTGTGTAAGTTATGTGTAAATCTGTAGCATTTTTGATTCTTCGAGATACCAATCATGTGTATAGGGCCTACTGCCTTTCAATATGTAATTTAAACCACATCATGACAACGACATGACATCTACATTATCTGCCGTTTGTCGTAGTGAACAAAGAATGCTTCTGGTAACTTGGTGCCAAAAGGTGATGTCCACTGTGAAAGGATATTGTGTTTGTGTTTGGTATCAAAATAATTCTCAGAAC
Organism: Henricia sp. BOLD:AAB3569; assembly: GCA_037783545.1. NCBI lineage: Eukaryota > Metazoa > Echinodermata > Asteroidea > Spinulosida > Echinasteridae > Henricia > Henricia sp. BOLD:AAB3569. The sequence continues at coordinate 8,308 of JBBELK010001730.1, forward strand.
AAAATATAACTCAAAGGAAATTTTCCAAGAATTTCAGCCTTGATGTTTTGTTTCTCTTTTTTTACATTAAATGGTATGATAGGGCATATTTTATGAGTGATAACACAAACTTTTCAGATATGCCTTAATACATATCAATTAGTATAGAAAACACGAACATTTCAGGGCTAAAACATTTGGAAATTTTTGAGAACATTTCATTTGGTCTTATTTTGTGTGTGAGCAGTGTAGTTGGACGTTTAACTGTGATTACGCTTCAATATAAAGAAACTGGCACTCAACGCCTGTTCTATTTAGGTCACATTTCTTGAGTGGTATTAACAATTTCCATAATTTCAGTGTAGGCTCTTCTAAGTTCGCTCTTTTTGTTTCTTCAGGTAAAAGTCCTGAGTACAACTCATCAACGGGCCAGCAGTCTCCGAGCAGCGGCGGTAACGGCGCGGGCAGCGTGATCGGCGGAGCAAACAACGGTAGGACAAACTTCACCAACAAACAGTTGACAGAACTCGAGAAGGAATTTCACTTCAACAAATACCTGACTCGGGCCCGGCGAGTCGAGATTGCCGCCATGTTAGGATTGAATGAGACGCAGGTTAAGATTTGGTTCCAGAATCGCAGAATGAAGGAGAAGAAGAAGATGAAGGAGTGCATCCCAGGTCCCGTGCCGTCTTTTCATTCGTCTTTAAGTCATCACCAACATCATCATCAACACCCCCACCACCACCAACTGCAGCACAGTGTACACCAAACTTCATCAAACACAACCCCACCGTCTGCGATCCAAGACTGTGAACTGAAATCCCCATCCATCTACAGCAGCCACGTGCACAACGGATCAGCACCCATCGTCAATGCGTCAGGCAGTTAGTTTCATTTCTGCAACAGTTACATTTTATTTTGCTTTTCAATTCCGAGTTTTTTGGAATCGTTTGGGAAAGAAGTGCCTGGGGCCTAAACCGATTTGAAAGGCGAAGGGGCAAAAGGACAAGGAGGCCTTTGACTATGAAAGCTATATAGCAGGGGCGAGTCCCGGAGTGTCACAGACTGTGCCGATACCGCCGCACGGTACGACAATTCAGACCTATTTTGGTTCCCCTTTTATGCCATGGTTGTTCTGTTCTGTTCTGTTCTGTTCTGCTCCCGCGAACCGCGTGAGAGAAACAGAGAAAAAGCCGGCCCCTTGGACTAGTCGTAAATGTCTAACAAAAAACCCACGTCAACAATAAACACTGCATGTTATTACCTTGTGTCTCTGGGAGTCAAAAGAGAGTGAAATTGAGCCCCTTGGGCTATTCCCCGGGCAAGGGCACGTTATGATTCGGAGCCTTTCACGATCACACACCGTGTACATGAAGTCGATTTGGACGTATACAAAGCCGCGGCTTCTCCACAAAGGACGCTGAAATGGGTTCTCTTTTTTCTAACGTCTGCCAGCCGGGGTGGTTTTTGTCTGACTCGGAATCGTTTTGCCGAATCGAAGCTCTAACACACCTGCTTCGATTGAGCCAAGGTCTAGGGAGCTAGATAGCCAGGCGCCGGCCGTACAAAGGCCGCACTGACTTCCCATCTCCGGCGCGGCTGCGATGCCCGTTTATTTCCGAGATTCCAAATCCGGTTGTTCCAACAAAATCTCTTAACCTAATCCTTTGCATCTTGCTCAAACACGTGACACCAAAGTCCTCAGATCCTCGTATTTTCTCGTTGTCATCTCACGCCGCTCTTGTCCGAGTTAAAACCAATAATCCACACCAATGTGCATGCACTTTTCCCAGTTTCGCCGTGTGTGATGCGCGTTACTTACTCACAGACAAATTAAACATGAAAGCGATTTAATAGACGAGCCCTGCGTGTAATATTAAGACTGTCGGCTCCTTCAGTGGCGTGGGTAAAGGGATAAATTAAAAGATAATACTGTTGCAGTCTTTTTTCAGCCAACTCGATGTGCTGCCTGGATGATAAATATCACAACTCGCTAAACCAAAAGTGGCGTTCAATTTGCGACAGACTAAATGTGACTTGGTATAAAAATTACTCACCGATGTTAAAGAATGAATCACCGTATGATTAAAACACACAGAGTAGGCATTGGCTTCGTTAGACCAAAAAAGAACATTAATGGTATAAGAGTAAAATAAGAAGTTTATCCTCAAAATTATAAACAGACTTTGACTACAACCACGCCTACATTAATGTAAATATTCTCGTTGATAAAGAAGCGTATTCAGATTTTTCCAGAAAATGGATTTCGTTTTAACCTATAACAATCATATAAAATACCTCCCTAAAATACTATCCATGGGAAGAAAACAGGAAATTTTGATATGGAAGCAAAAAGGTTGGTGTGATAACTGCACTGCTTATGGAACCAGATAAATTAGTTTACAAAACATTGGTGGTTTTTTGACGATATCCTTGAAAATAATATATGGATTGAGAGCGCGATATTTCAGAATGGTAATGAGGAAAATATGACAAATGGTATTGTATCAAAATCTCAACACCCATGGGAAAAATGGGGGATCAAAAATGTGATCTGGACACGCTCCTTTAAGCGAAATGTGAAACCGTTCATGTCGTGAAATGGTTGTAAGAATGCTCCATGTTGAAAAACAAAACTGTTATTTTGCGTCATTTTTCTAAATTAGAAATACTTTAATTAACAATCTTTACGTTGTTAGGGACATTTTACATGGAGCATAAATTATATTGTTCCCCCGGGGACAGCCTATTCCTATTGTCGATTGTACGAGAATACTGAAGCCGTGTCTTTTGTTCATTTCACTGCCAAACTATTATAGTCTTTTTTCTGTTCTTTCTTTATTTCTTTCCATTTTACCTTTTTGAATCCGCGCAGCCCTATATGCACAAAAAGACATTTGTTCATTTGCAGCTGTGCATGACGACTTCAGTTTGGGACTATTTCAAAAGCATAACAGATACCATAATGGCAAGTTTACATCAGGTTGTTGTAGAGGCCTACGAACTTAATAAATTATAAGTCATTTTGAAAAAAAGGAAAAAAAACGGGCTTTCATGAGTAAAATTTGAATGTGTTGCACAACATTCTGTAGGTAACTGTCTAAATACTTTACAACGATCAAGTAGACACCACTTGTAGGCCTTATGCCATTATAGTCTTGGTCGATCCCTCTCTGGTATCGATTAGAATCAATTCCAAGTCGGGAATCAGAATCGTGATTCCCATTATCTTGGCGGTTCCAGACAGACAGTGCCATGCCAAAATTACAAAATGTCAGGAATTTGGCAGTTGTGTGTCATAATTTTGAGAAATATCTGGAATTTTAGTGCCTGGTCAATTTGAATCCGAATGAAATCACGATCTCTATACATGAAATCGGAATAATGGACATATATATGACATATAGGGCCTATGACATAAATATATGACATGACATATATGACATATATATATATGACATATATAGGCCTATATGACATATATATATGACATATATATAATGACGACATATATGACGACATATATGACATACCGAGCAACAGAAGAAACTTTTCTCCACTTTCTGATTTAAAAAAGCAGTCAATTTGAGAGTGGGAATTTTCAAGACACAGAAGCTTTATGCAGTCATGCACAATCAAGCTGTTTTAATGAAATTTTGATTAAACTGAAAATTTTCGTATTGCGTTTCATCTGTTGCTCAATATATATTCCACGCTATCTTATGATATACAAAAATCAACTACTGCACTCGGAGCGATTCGTCGTGTTCTGAGCCGACAGAAGATTGGATTACTTCGACAAATAAACATTTTTCTGAACCTAATTTGTCACAGATTTTAACCTTATATAATTTGTAAGTGTAGCATGGTGTAATTGTCTGCACCATTTCTGATAACTGATGATGTCCTTTATTGTGCATTGGAACGACCTGCTGTATTATGCAGAAAATAAAATTACAAAGTGACGTACATACTTAAAGATAGTATATATGATTGGTAAACTGTTACAAGTAGTTTTATCCCCCTATGTGATTGAAGATATGCATGATTAAAACCAACCTGAGCAAAAACCAGCTCCGTACTCCGAACTTTTGAGAAAACAGTCAAAAAAAAGTTTGCAGTCATTTCGCCCCAAAACCACTTCTCCCTGAACCATTTCGTCCTGAACGATGGCCTGTGCACGAAGTGGTTTTGGGCGAAATGGCATTTTCGTCTCATGGGACGAAAACTAATTGTTTTACTCATTTCTCAAAGACCATCACTTCAGTAAAAAACATTTCAGGGGAAGTTTTCTACGTTCATCATGTTTATATTGTGTAAGTTAGGCGGAAATCTGTGAATATTTCTGATTTTCGAGATTACCAATGATACTGCCTTTAAAAGGCTATAGTAATAAACCCTAATCTGGTAAATACTGGTTGTTAGATATGATTGTTATGTTTGTTGACATGTAACATAGCAAAGTCTACACTCATGATACTCTATTGCTGCATAAATAACAGTGAAATGATTTTCCCTTTATATTTTGGAAAGGATGACTTATGTTTTCTTAATTAAAGGCACAGGCTCGTCAGCAATGCGCGCGCGCCAAATTGGTGCCACGAAATACGCAGCTCCATGCCTTTGCTATGGAGCTGCGTATTTCGTGGCACGAATTTAGCGCGCGCGCATTGCTGACGAGCCTGTGCCTTTAAATGTTGTCAGACATGTAAAATGTGTAAATACAATGTAAATAAGCGGTTGAATACGAGGGTTGACCCAAATTGCCGGGTTTCCACGGATGACCTCTTTATTTATTTATGATTATATCGCAAATTTTGTGTCTTTTTGGTTTGAATATTTCGTGTAATTTCCACAGTTGTTTTGAGCCTCAAAATGATTTGGGAACTGACATCTTTAAAAGAAAAATACCACGACGTATGATTTGTATTATTTATGAATGGATATGTTGAATTGTAAACGATAATTATTTTGATGAAAACTTGAGATAAAAAATGAAATTAAATTAATTGATACCAATATGCCTTTTCCGTGGCTTACATTCATTTTTGTATTAAATTCTCATGAAATTGATAACTTTAGAGTCGGCCTTGAATCGGTTTTGACCTTTCACCACGATTTAAAGGTTGAATCATCATTTGCAGTGACCCCAATTTTACTTCATGAGTTGACAAGAAAAAACTTACTCAAATTGTTGACAGCAATGGTAACAAACACCACATGATTTTATTTCTGTCTAAGATGGTACTTTCTGTAAGAAATTAACAACCGAAGTTTATTTTTTAAATGTGTGTGCACACACATTTTTACTATTCGCTTTACACGAAAACCATGCATGGAACTTAAAGGTTTTCTGAAGCATTGATGCATCTTAGCTGGAATTTATGCAGACTAGTTTACCAACATTCTTCTTTAGATATGTTATGCCTTTATGCCTTTAAGTTTCATCTTGCAAGTGATATATCGGGCCTTTAAACCTAAAACCGTATATAGACCTGAAACTGGTGACGTCACGGTTTGTTTACATACGTGCTTTCCTATGGCCATCTGCAGTCTGGTATCCTGAGACCCCACATAGAATTGGACGTACGTAAACAAAACGACGTCATTATGTGTCAAGTATATTGAATGTGCGCAATGTCTGTTGTCACGATCACATAAATCACAATTCAATTCATTTTTTTAAGGTAAAAGTGTGTAGAAATGGACCTATACGACATAATATATACGCCGTCACGTTTTGTTCTGCGCGTTTTTGGTATGGGATCCACAGAGCCTCCGTATAGAAAACTCACATGTAAGGAAAGTGTGACGTCATCACTATTTAGGTCTATTTGACTAGAGTTAAGAATTCGCACAAGCTCTGAATCATGTTGTGTGTTTTTCGTACTGATGTAGATATCGTATTGCTAACTGTCTCAGTAATCCAGATAATTTATTACATCTCATATTGAGACTGTTTGCTAACTAGCTAGCCGATTTGCACTTTAGCGTTGCTGTGTTATTTCGTTTCAATCGACCTCTGAAATTGAGGTTTTGCCATTTAAACGATCAATAATAAATTGTTCCTCTTTTAAGAACTGCAACTTATTGTTTTACAAGTCAGAATAAAATGGTTCCCAATCTCAATCTGCAAATATTCACACTGATTACCAAAAAGATGATTCCACAATGTAGTTAATCACAGGCGTAAACTATTAATCTATACGAACAAAAGCTTCTACCAAAATCTTCATACCGTTTTCTGCAAAATGTCATGATTTTTACAAGCATTTGTTATATTCTTTGTGTACTGCAACTCATCGTTTTATGCAAGACATCTATTTTCGGTGAAAACTGTTCTAATTTGATCCGTTATCCTTTTACCACTGATTATAAAGCAAAATCAAAATTCGCTTATTGGAGTCTGATAGCTATAAAAAATAAAGCATTTGATGACACAATAATTATTATCTAGTCGCGTGTTCGTCTGTCTGTATAAATCACGATGAACTCTACCAATCCATGTTGTGATGATCAGACGAACGGAACTCGATGACTGATCATGATCCTGTTTTCACACTAAGTGTCCAGCGCAGAGTGCACTACCCCTCTCGACCCCCTGATGCGAGTACCTACATGAATACGTGTGAGGCTTGGACATGAAAACATGTTAAGCTCATTTCTTGTTGTCCCGAAAAAAAAGGGTATCCAGGCCAAACCCGGCAACCTCAGAATCTAGGTTTACCCTGATCCCGATAGGGAATTTTCTTACATGAAAAAATAGTCTTTATTTCATCAATATCAATCAAAACAATCAGAGGTTTGTAGCAAAATCACATTCTTATTTCATGAACCAGATAAGTCAATATATAGTCACGTAATTCAGCATAATTTGTTTCCATACAAGAAGGAAGATGGAAGTCACATCCCCATATACTCGGACCAATTTCACGAAGCTGTTTAGCAGGAAAATTTGCTTAATCCAAAAATTGATTTGCATTATAAAAATGGGATAGCAGCCAAAATTGTATGTCAACTTGTGTTCTTAGCAAGAGTAGCTGAACACTAATCGAATGTAATACACATCACCTATTTTTGCAATGCACTCTTTATTTCATTGCAAACCTCCAAGTAATTCAAATCAGCCAGACCCAAATCCGAATCGGTAATTGGCTTAAACGATTCCACCTTTTGTTTTTTTTAGGGCATATCCGATAGGGGAAATAAAACCGGAAGACGTTTGACCATGTTTTCTCACGAAATGACTTGAACGCAACATACGTCGTGTCACATTATGACCTGACCTGCAAGCATCATTGCGAAAGATATACTGTCTAGACCCAAAAGCTTAGATCTTCCGATTTGCACATATATAAACAGACCGTACACGGATCCAATCCGGACACCTTTGAGCTATAACACTGAAAGCCCCAATGCATCATCTGTAGTTACCCAAAATATTACGAGTCGACAGGAAAAACCTGACTATGTTGATAGCAATGGTAACAAACACCACATGATTTTTCCCGTGTTAAATTTTTTTTGGGGGGTGGGGGTTTAATTTGTCTGCAGACAACTCTTCAAAAACCATGCATGGAATTTTCAGGTTTTCTGCAGTATTACTGTATCTACTGTATGTGGATGGAATTTCGCCATTTTTAACAGTTTACTAATCAGGTACTCTATATCTTTAAATCCTGAAGGGTTTAGATCAACCATGATTAGACCGTAATTTACCGTCAAAGGTGAATTTTGTGAACCATGTTTACCGATCTAAAAGAATAGTTAATATATGGTACAAAGACTTCTGCCGAGTAATGCCATGATACATGTGCCCTTGGCCTTATCTTGGTTTACCTCTCTCTCCACTCATGCAGAAGCAACCGGGTACCAGTGAAGGTAGTCAAGATGTGTGTTTGGTTAGCTCGTATAGGCGCTAAGAGACAGAGGAGGGTGTGCATGTTCCCCAAAAAGATGAAAGGTATAGGATGGTATAATTGCGCTCAATGACCAGGGGTAACAATGTGAGCGCACAGAGCACCTTATACTTGCTGGATTTTTTGCGCAATATAATAATTTATTCTCATCATTTTTAGCCACGTCATGCATTATGCTAATGGCAGAGGTGGTTAATTGAGAACGGTTTGGTTTCTAAAGTTGTGGAGTTGGCCAAAAGTTTGGAAAGCTTTTTGAAATTATGTTTCTTAAAAAAGGTTTTTATTTTTTAGAGGATCATGGATTGTTGTTTTTACTTGCCTGTCTGTTAGATTCGATGTATTACCTTTCTTGGTTTCTTAATTTAAATATTTATATTATTTTTTAATTTCTACAAGAAATATAACATAACTAAATCCGAACCACTTTCTGTCAATGCGCGTTTTAACATTACGATCTAGGGTGGGTGTCTATGGTCATGACACTTTGGTAAAGTGCAAACCCACGGCACTTGTTCAATTCATATTATCCGGAGTCTCCTCTCGAGCTTAACGTATTAATGAGCCCATTTTCATATTATCCCATCTTTTATTACCCATTTCGACTGTGAGACCCACACATGATATGTGTTTTTTCTCTTGCCACAATCCCATCGCCTCCCTATATCCAAAATGTGGCGTGAAGCAAATAGAACCGCAATTAAGCGGTTCAGAAGCTGAGCTAGGCCCGGATCGCGCGCCCGTTCGGACGGCAAGATTGATGGGGGTGAATGGTACGCGCCCAGGTTCAGCCAAACTATCCAACGAAGCCCGCTTCCCTGGAAAATTCTATTAACTCCAGACTCATGTTGTGAATATTTTCAACCTCCAAGTCGCTGTCTGCTTTTCCTACAACTGCCAAACTCGGTGTGAAAGCACTTTCACGGCTAAATTATCATCTCCTACTTGCCCCGGAGCTACAGAGCGATGGAAGAGTGAGTTTGCTTCAGCGGTTGCCGTCTGCATTATCACGGCCTACTGTCACAACTAGTCTAGCTTTCTGGCCGTCACTCTGCGAGCTGGGAGCCTGATTAAAGCCAGTCTGTCACTACACCGTGATGAGAATAGGAAACGCAGAGTGAAAGCATAGCATAGCCTTTCCTAAGCATTACATCAAAGACGTGGATTACCAACAAATGCTCGCCATAACCCCTCCCCGTTCCCCCTTTACTCTCATACCACATTACCGAAACATCAACCGAACATCTAACACAAAAGAAGCGAGATGTGCTAATGCGCATGCACACGGCAAGAGCGCGCCGAAAATTGGCGCGCTCGGGAAAAAAGTGACTTGCTCGCTTTCTGGCATTTGGATCAAGAGCAATTTTTACACACTCGCTTCGACATTCGCGAAATATTGCCTCTCGCACGGCTCTTTCTTCCAGCTACATTTTTTAACCCATGGCAGCCTCCGGCGGGAGAGGAAATCATTTTCCCCATGATCGGCGAAACTTCAAGAGGAATGAACGGCGCGCCTTCGTCTCAATTTGGGACTTTCCAACGTGGTTACAGTCGCCGACCGTGACGGGTTGTATGTGCCCTTGCGATTGCACTTTGGTGCCTAATTGATGAGATTTTAAACTTTAATTAAACGGGAATGGTGCAAGACACGACTGCCTTTTTCTTACCGCAATACTTTCCACTTCCAGCAGAGTATTATGACCTCTGAATCTCGGTAATGTGGGTTAGTGGAGCGCGATCTAGGCTGTGTTTTTTTTCCTTCCGAATCAGCATTAACACGAACTCAATATGTCAGATATCGGTTTGTGTGAAATGTAGATTAGTGTGAACTAACTACGCAAAGAACGTAATGTTTCTGTTTTCACTCGGACATTTTTAGCTTGCATTCTCGAAAAGTCTGGGGATTCACATTATGACATACCACAAAGATTGATATATCTTCGGCGATTCGACAATCAATGCATTATAAAACATGACCTATACTTAGGTTTCAAATAAAAAGTGAATCATTCTTTTGCGTGCCATTTTTCAATCGAGGTTGATTATTGCACCGGGACCTTTGGAAAGTCAATGGCGCACAAGTTAAAAACAGAGCACATGCAGTGATTGCGTCATCAACATGAATATTCATTACCTGCTGTTTAGAAAAAAACATATGTATGGCGTGTCAGAGGTCTTAGGTTCGATTCCCGATAAGTCTATCTGGTTTCGAAATTATTTTTAAAGAGATTTCTTATATATACTAAATCTAAAATTCGAAACTGAACTAAATATGTCCCATTTTTGTTCTCTAGTCTTCAATCAAGACATGGTTTAACATCACGTGACACTCAGTTTAACACAGATAGGCCTATGCACCCACAAGTGCATCTTTTAAAAACCGAATTATGACGACTTTCCCAATTGAATTCAACTCATTTGGACATGCAACTTTACGAGGTATGAACAAGCGTTACGGTGCGTTGAACAGAGTAATTATTACAACTCTCAGAAATTACAGTTGTGTGAAAGCAGACGACTATTTCATGTCTGCATGCGTCAACAAATCCACAGTGGGATTTGAACGTGAGACACCTTTGCGAATGAATGTGTGATTTGTTTCTGAATTCATTTTGTTCGTTTCGCAACAAAATAACATCATACATGTGTATAACAGAGAGTTTAAGAACTCTGACACTTTTAAGGACGAACGCTTAAAACCATTGGTGGAAACAGCCGTCGACACCGCCAGGTTTTTTGCACTGCTCAGAAGTTGATCATTAGCAACCGATCCCGGCCGCCATACAGTCGCTACCTCGGTCCCAAGGCGCTTCGGCATGTCGTAAGTCATCATTTCGAGTCGGCGTTTTCGTATTTCAAAGTTCCACTGAGCCCTAACCGTCCAATATGTTCATTTTTAATGCCGGGGTGTGTGTATTATTTTTAGAAATCTCCAGCGTGACGGCAAAACGTCAATCATTAAAAGCGAGCAGTAAAATGAAGTCAATTTCGTGAACAACCTCTAACGCATTCAAGGATACCATATACAGACGTTTCTGAACTATATAAATTGGGGGAAAAGACAAACGAGGAAAAATTAGGAACGGCTCACACTTCCCAAGTACTGTCTTAGGACCTAAAAATGTGTATGATTAATGAGAATTAAAACTCGTGTGTCAGATTTTTTTCGGTTGACTGACGTCACAGTACACTTTTGTGATTGGACATAAATGGTCACGTGGTTTGCTGACATGCGTCGCTGTTGCTATAAATGTCTCTTTCAGCGTCATTTTGATCCGACCGAAAATTCTAAGTTAAATTTGAATTATCCCGGGTTAATTATCTGAGGAAAACAATGAAAAACTGTGTTCATATGCTTTCAAGAATTTGTGTGAAGCAGCCACCGTCCTTTTCAGGCTGGTCCACTGGCACGGGAAATGAAAACATATTACTACAGAAGTCAGACGCCAGTTTCTTTAACATAATAAAAATAAGTTTGCACGTGCATTTATATAAAATCTTGTCGTTTTATTAAAAGATATCTCACGCGGAATCATTGCATTGAACAGTTGGAACCACTTCTATCTTCCATTTGAGTAAGGTTTTTCTGGTCAAATGGTTGATTCAAATTTTGGGACATTGCAATGTGTTTTAAAGGCCCATTGCAATGGGTTTTAAAGGCCCATTGTATCATTTGCAATGACCCAATTTTGTTTTTCATGAGTTGACAAGAAATACCTTACTCAAAGTGTTGATAGCACAATGGTAACAAACACCACGTGAATTTATTTCTGTCCAAAATGGCATTTCATGCTGGAAATTGACAACCGAAGGTGGTTTTCCAAAAAAGTCCCGTTTACCATTCACTTGTACACAAAATCCATAAATAGATTTTCAAGGTTTTCTGAAGCATTGGTGCATCTAGATTTCTTCAGGCTAGTTATTAGATATTCCACGAATCTGTAAACAAGTTTTTTATCTTGCAAATGATACACAGGCCTTTAATGTTAACTTTGCTCTTCTACGTGTATGATCCCACCTCATGAAGCACATACTTAGCTCCAGCAAAAACAAACCAGAAATTCAAGCCGTAAAGTGCAATCTGAGTCACTCCTTCTCCGACTAAAGTTTGCACAGATGTAGCTCACGTAAAGCGGAAAACAACTCCACGCGATGTATTCCCAGATTTGATATCAAACGGAATAACTGCACCACGTCAAATTAGCAGGCCTGGTCCTGACGGTGCACGGAGCCCGCCCCAGCTTGTCCAACTGCATTTCCCCGCTAATGTCTCGGAGAACATTTGGCATCCGCCAAGCTTCGGTGGTTATTTAACATTTATACTACATATTAAGTCCACTCAATCCTTTGGGGAAAAAATTACGGATACAGGGCACGCTGAAAAAGTTCCCGCCAAAATGGGGAAATGAGGTCACGACATTTGTCAAGCGTTTTCAGCAAGTAAATTTGTCATTTTCTTGACGAGATTCGTGATATGATCAATGATTATTATTATAGAATGGAAGGTTGCCTGTTTTAGGTTGGATTTCTTGTCATTTTATGACGAGTTCAATCTCAAATTGACAGGCGAATGATGCATATCCTATGGGACTGAAATTTAAACGGAGGCGTAGTAATGGGTATGTCAGGTTATTGCCACCCCAGATAACGTATTGGGAAAGATATAACAAATAAATACTGTACCTATATTCTTAAAACAGTATTTAATTGTATTCTTTTGGCTGGAGAGGTTGAAAACGAGTTTCATATAAATTTAGGTTTTCTGAAATTATGCCCAACTGAGGCATAAAACACCCGGATGCGTTTTATACACCAAATCGCCACCGCTGTATGCAACAGGTCACAAATTGAAAACACAACACTCAATACACCGTCGCTTCGAATCACCAGCCAGTGCTTTTTAGCCGTAATTAGACATTAATTCTGGGCACCGTAATTAAGAGCAAGGACTACATTTATATCTCAACGGAACTGCAGTTCTCATGTAACCTTTTACTCGGCGTAAATTGAGTCTGACGGCCGCCGTCTAAAAATGCAAGACTACGGCCGGTTAAGAGCCAAAACACGACCCTTATTAGCTCTTACGTAGTCCGTCAAATCTTGTCATACCTAACAGTATAAGCACCGTTACAAAATCCTTTCTAATTTTAGCGACTGCCCGGTAATTACCGCGCATAATACTAAGTGGATTACATATAATTGGAATATGGGACGAGTTGGTGCCGCGTCGAGGGACTATATATGGTGCATATAGCATACGGTGAGACTTCTATAGGCGATCCAGGGGCGGGACTGTGCACTCGAGACAAATTTAAAAACCATGATTTTTTTTGTTGATGAATGGCGAGGATTATTGTTTTTGTCATGATAGTCCTTGCAATTAGTCCGTGGGGAAATCTGAAAATTATTAAAGTCGCCATCTGTGTTGATCATTTCATGGGCCGGGACACAGGACCCGTTTCCAACATAAAATCATGTTCTTTTCGTGATGCCGATTTTCGTCCCAAGAGTCATTTCACGAACGGGGATCATTGTCCTCCTCAAAGTCGTTAAGGAGGAGAGGATAGACAGTTCTTTTTAAGCTTTAGAAAATGCTTACTCTCAACACATAAACGCTATAAGACCTCATGAATCGAATAACGCCTTTACCTGTTGATACATGTATAACCCAAAACATGACGAGCGGTCGTCTAAATGCAAGTGTGACATTTTAAAATAATTATTGAAATATTAGCCTAAAGGTAGAACACATGATTGGTATCTCGAAAATCAGAAAATTTTCACAGATTTACACATAACTTACACAATATTAACATGTTGACGGTAGAAAACTTCCCCTGAAATGGTTTTGTCTGAAGTGCTATATTAGTCTTTGAGAAATGAGCAAAACAACCATTTTCGTCTCATGTCGGTCACTTCGCCCCGCGTCACTTCGCCCCGGACCACTTCGTGCGCAGGCCGTGGTTCAGGGAGAAGTGGTTCAGGGCGAAGTGTTTTTTAGGCGAAGTGACTGTAAAGCTTTCGGGAGAATAACGACACAGTTTTTGACTGTTTTCTCAAAAGTATAGACGAAGTACAGAGATGACGTTTACCCAGGTTGGTTTTTCATGCATATCTTCGATCACACAGGGAGATGATTTACTATTTGTAACGATTTATCAATCATTTTAATTGAAATTTCGCTCACGTAATTTGATTTGATACAGTACATGTTCTATAGCGTGGTTAAGACCAGCAGCTACATTTTGCAGGACAGAACTGGTCGAAAAGAATTGAAATGGAATCGTAAGACTAAGAGTTAAGGAGTTACATCGTTAAAAATAATCCCGATTCTATTATCAAAACTGCGATACAATTATGCTTAGACATGTATAATTATGTGCATTATTTAGAACTTGCACGGGAATTTCTTTCAAAACAAATGACAAATGCATCAAAAGTCTCACTCTGGCTAACTTCTTTATGGAAACCCTCACATTATTTGCGAGTAATCTCTGAAAAAGTTTGAATTTTGTTGGATTTATACGATTTTCGGGGAATGGGCGAGTCGACCTGCCGTTCGTAAATTAAAAGAGTGGAAACTTGGTCTTTTTCCTTGGGTTTTCTTGCTTTTTTCCCCTAAAATGTCCCATCTTGCTTTTTGTGTAGGTATTTTTATAAGGCAAGTGCGGCGCTTCAAATCAAGTCAGCTTGTTTCTTGAGAGTAAATTAATTGAGTGGCCTAGTGGGAGAAGCGCCCTCACGTGGTGAGGTCGTGCACAGAACAGAAAGAAATTCTTAGTTTTACAAGAGGGAAGAAAACCCAACACAGACACAGACGCGAAGGGAGGGGGGGGGGGGCAACTGAATCAAACAGGGACTGAGAACCCAATCCACATACTGACCCGAACGGGATTCGAACCAGGGTCACAGAGGTGGAAGGCGAAGAAAGAACCGTTACACCAACCTGATTCAATTTGATTATTAGGGTTTGTTTTGCCTTACCCGACCCTGACGTAACTTGATTAGCACTGTATGCTCAGTGCTTCCCTGGGGACATTATGGGGAAAACTTCATAGCATGCTCGGGTGGGACTCGATCCCACGACCTCCTGAATTCACATACCAATTTCTGAAACAGCAGAAACGGTAATGTTAAATTAGCCTTTTGCGTGTTAACATGAACTTGTCTGGTGTACTGACGTACTTATTTTACATTCACGCTTAGTATTCATTTGACCAGACTAAATCGTTGTTGCTGTGTGGTGCATGTGGCAGGTGTGAAGTACAGAATCAATACCGTGTTCACCGTAGGAGAGAATGGCATAAAGCAACCAGACTTTAGGCTGCTGGGCAATTACGTGCACCACGTAGCAACAACAGCGTATAGTATGGGGCTTTCTAAACTGCACCTCAATTTGAGTGTAAAAAATTCGGCGCACCAGACATAATGCAAATTTTACTGAACTAATTGCAGCTATACTCCTACGAAGCTACAGTGTCCTTAAATTGACCCCGAGACGTTGGGACCCCCTATTGGGACTATCAAGCTAGGAAAGGCTGGTGCCATGCATCGGGAAGGAGCGGGATTCCCCAGGGCGCTCCCCCGGTCTGACAGCGGGCTTCCCGGCGACTCGAACACCCGAAGATCGTCAGTCAATGCCGAGAGTTTTCCTGGTAAAGTGTTTAGGAGTGACATGAGGAAATCACATACCTGCCAAGATGTGACAGACTGAGAGTCGTGGACGGCTGCTATCATCGTTTGGTGAAAACATGAAAATGCCACAATACGAATTGCACAAGTTAGTATCTTATACCCGTGAAAAAGCTATTAAGTCTGGCTGGCTTTTGCTAAGATCGTGTACATGGGGTACTGTGGCCGAATGGTTTGGGTCGTTGTCTCGCAACACTGGGGTGAAACCTTGGTGTTGTGCGTTCGATACCCATCGTGGTACCTGTGCCCTTAAACGAGGCATTTAACCACAATCGCAGGGGAATCAGGTTGGTGTATCGGTTCTTTCCTCGCCTTCCACCTCTATGGCCCTGGTTCGAATCCCTTCCGGGTCAGTATAAGGATTGGGTTCTCAGTCCCTACCCGATTCCGTGGGTTTTTCCCCACACGTGATGTGTAGGGTTTTCCTCCCACCTCTAAAACTGAGAATTTCTTCCTGTTCTCTCGCACTTCGTGGCCGAGCTGAAGAACCTCCTATAGGTGGCTACAGGGCAACGACTTAAGTCGGCTAATCTCAGCAACCAGATCCCTTTAGGGATCATACGAAATTAGAAGAACCACAATCGCTTCATCCTTCTCGATATTTAGGTGGAAGATAAACTTCATGAAATTCAATGGCTGCAAATTGAAATTCAATAAACATATTAAAAGTCGGGAAAATTACAATTGTCAATGTGTTTCTTGATATGGGGACCGGCTGCTGTGTGAATGATGCACTTTTTGACGCGCAGGCCGGGAGTTTTACGTATAACGTTCATTTAGCTTTCAGAAACAGAAATCGACGTCGACTAGATTTATACTGGATTTCAGGTTTAAGTCTGTTTTATGTCGAGTTTAGCTAAACCACACTTGACAAACCGAGAAAGCACACACTGCAGACAACAGCTTATTGTATACTTCTATGAATGACGTCATCAAGGAAAACCTCGGCAACAGAATTACTCTGACGTTATTACTCTAAAAAACCTCGGGTCTGAGGCGGCCTGACCATTTTTTTCGGGTAAAAAGGCGACTCTTGTCCGGGTTGAAATGACCCAGAAATGAGTCGTTTTGAACCAGAAGTGTCGGGGTTTTTTTACCCGGGAAAAAAGGTCAGGCCCCCTAACCCAGAATCCGGGTCAATCTGACCCGGGAGTTTTTAGACAGTTGTCAAAGTATTAGGCTTAAACATTCGCTGGTAATCGGAAACACCCATTGCTAAAGTGCAGGGAAACAATTTCATTGGTTCAAATGCACAGTGACCGAGTAACATTGGCTACACCCAAATGGTGACGCAGGGTGCCTAAAAGATTCTATTGGAATCACTGACACACTCGTAGCATATCACCCCGACATATTTTACATACCGCTAATTATAGATCTCATACAATTTCAATTTTGTGCATGTTGCTATGTCATTGCTTTTCCATTTACCATTTTGGACCAGCGCACATATCAATCGGTGTCTTGGGAAATCGCATAAGTAGGAGAATTGAACAGGCGTTTAACTCGACTCAAATAAGGAATAGTTGAACATTCATGTCAAGTTGACATGACTGTGCAACTATTCGTTCTTTCTGAGAAGCGTAGCTACTTGTGATTTGGATGACGGATGGGAAAGCTGCCAGGTTTTTAAAAAACAATATCACGGGCGATCTTGGGCCGCTGCGTGAGCAAAAGATGGGAAATATTAGCAGTCGTATGAATCACTCTCACAAGTGCCACATCTTAGAAAGTGAAGAGGGGGGGGGGACTTAGGACGGAAATTTGATTTTGGTCTCGG
The DNA here is from genome assembly GCA_037783545.1 of Henricia sp. BOLD:AAB3569. NCBI lineage: Eukaryota > Metazoa > Echinodermata > Asteroidea > Spinulosida > Echinasteridae > Henricia > Henricia sp. BOLD:AAB3569. The sequence continues at coordinate 25,675 of JBBELK010001730.1, forward strand.
GATCGAATGTTGTCACACTAAAATACTGTGGCCATAACATTTAGGTCATCAAGATTAATGCATGTTAAGGAATTGCAAATGTATATGCACTGGCTTACAGCCGACATCAACACTGACAATTGACTATCCGGCGACACGCCGCCATTATAGTCCTTTTTCGGGTATGGTGGAACAACTTGAGAAGAGGGCGCAATTTTATTTTGGGTATTTAAACATGATTTACCTATTGTAAGTATGTTGAAGTGGCGAAATTGTAAATAATGAGAAGTGAAAATATGTAATTATTTCAAATTTACTCTGAATTCATACTCAAACAAAAGGTGCGCCCTCCTGTTGTGTCCGCCATATACCGTATCGAATAGTTGCCATATTGTAGGGCAGTTTCTCTGTTGCTTGAGGACATGCATAGCTGCACATTTTGTGCTTACATTGTTCACAATTTAAATGACAAAAGGTGCCCTACAAGATGGCAGCTATTCGATACGGTTTATACATCAAAATGATATGTTATCAGTTGACTGATGTTTTTAAATTTACCAAAATAATCTTCACTCGGATTACATTACTTTGGTCTTCAAGAATAGATATTCTTTAGTACACATGCAAATGGCTCACTTATTAAATATTTGCTTTCGGACTAGATTATTTTATCAATGTAATAAACATTTTCAAATTAGATATAATGAATATAGCAAAGTTGGCTGATTGCTGTTCTAGCAAAAAAGATATATTGAAACTGATTCAGTTGAGGTTTGATTTCTCATTCAAACTTCAGCTGATTTGTCATATAGACTGACATTTCTCTCTTTTTGAGATAAAGGTTATTTATTGAAAGGTAAAATATTTAAAGGTAAAGATGGTTCCCTCGGAGTAAGGAATTAAACATTCAATCCAAAATATCGAATTTTAAATTTACAGAATTACGAGAGTCAATTCCTAATCCAAAACGTTCAAAGGCCCATTTGAACAGGCAGAATATTTTGCAGAAAATTATGGGTATGGATCAGGACAAAAGCCAGACATGCTTCAAACGGCTCTCACCACATGCTTGACCCGAACACCTTAGCTTTGTTATGACAAAAAGGCGCGAACTGGGAAACAAAACAATTACAGATACGCCTTGAAATGATTCTTCGTGAAAAATAATACCTATCGTTTACTTCCTGTACAAGTTGTGACGCAGGGGAAATGTGTTTCGAGGCCCAAAAAATAACGGGCAAGGGCCGGGCACGGCGCAATTCGCATGGTGTGCCAATTGGGGAATTCCGGTTTTCTGCTGGGGAAATACCGCTGTCAACATTGACGAACTCCATGTAGCTTCACATAGTGGTTTCATTATGTTGTCAAATCTCTGTTTTGCGAAGGGCTTAAGTAGGTTAGGTCTTTGATTTTGTCAACTTAACATCATTTTAAAGTTGAAAATCACTTCACAAGATTTATTTTTCGATAAATAGACCCCTTACTAAAATTAGCCGCGTTAACCTCAGAATAACAAATACGATTCAGCAGCACTTAAAAGAGCGTGTCCAGATTTTTCCAGGAAATAGATTTCGCTCTAACCTAGCAATAACACAAAATACCTCCAGAAAATTCTATCCAATGGACGAAAACAGGAAATTTGCAATCTCCAATTTGAGAAACATATGACAAATGAGATGGTATCAAAATCTTAACACCCATGGGAAAAATGGTAGCCTCAAAAATGTGGTCTGGATACGCTCCTTTTAAAATGCATCTAAAAATAAACAGTGCATATGAGCTCATCCATGTACCATATATTGTTGGCTAGCTTTTGGTATAGTGCTACCGTTATATCACATTTCCCTTACTAGAAGTTAAGTTTAAATTATGGCAAAGCTTGGAAAAAAATACAAAAATTGTCAACTGATAGTCTTTTCAAGGAGAATATATAATTCAATTTTGCTTGATAAAACGCACAATGCATATATAGTTCCGACCTGTCAATCAAGCCGAACCCGCCGACCAATCACAACAGAGCTAGCAGACGGCGCCCACATAGGTCAAAGTGATGCAATCATTACACAATCACGCGATTTTCTGCCCATACAGTTTGTATGTTGTATGCGCCAGTGACCGGGTGAATTTTGGTTTCAATGTCGGGCGATTCGCTGTTCAAAGGTAGGAAAGCGCATTTTTATGAATATATGTCATCCCTGCATTACTAGCCTTTCGCTCAGTGTGTGCTACGGTTACTGTCGACCCTAAAACATAAATACCTTTGAGTTTTCTCCAATGAATCTGTGCTTTCCATGCCGAGTCCCGTTGCTTTGTACGTTGTGTCGCCATTTTTTTTGCGATGGCTTGTGAGCACATAGCAACAATATCTAAGGGGCGGGGTTAACTGGGCAATCTCGGAACTATGCATTGATTTTACACCTTATACCCAAAATTAAATAATTAAATACGAGTTATAGCGAACGTAGCTGATTATTCGGGGGGAAATATGTTCCCAAGTATGGCCTTTTTTTAAAATCCATTTAAATATAATTATAATATTCCGCGTTATGACAACACATTGCCGTCTCTAATTACGAAACGTCGGCGTCCTTTCTCAATATCTAGACCAATATTTAATCAGTGCAAGTGAACGCAAACACTAGATCTTGTTCGATTAGCCTGATTTTGTTAATCAAACTCCATCTTCCCGCCCCGAATCAAGGCTGATGTAATATACACGGCATAGTCGGCTTCTTTTTTACCTTAATTCCTTTTTTACCTTTTCAATGTCTTTTCTGTTTTTTGGGCGTTATTGTGGGTTTTTCCCGTCCTCATACTCTCAGTGCTTACCTCCCTCCCAAAACGATCAATTTTACTAACTTTGTCTTTCGTCAAATCGCCCCGATGTTGACTTAGGCGGTGTCGGCCAACGTATTTGGCGAAGAAGTGGTTTTTAATTACTGCGGGACAATATGCCAACCAAGTACACGATCTTCAGAGTGGTTCAAACGTGACGACTGTTCCATGTCTGATTCGATGAAAATTTCGACTCGTGAAAGAACATGAGCAAATGCACGAAATACCAGCCAAAAAGAATCGTTTGGCGCGCACAGAAAGCATCATTCTATGTACCTTCCTCATTTCACTAAAACGGGAGACTCTTGAAACAGGTTGTAGCAGCAAATAAGCCGGATTACGTCATGTTTGAGTTTAAGTGCGCATGCTCAAAATGACAAACGGGTTTGCTGCCACCAAGCGTCTCAAAGGTCTTCAATTCTGAAGTGTGACATATGCGTAGTGTGACGTCACTGTGATGTAGATGGCTCCAAGCATTGATCATTCGGCTATATCGTCCATTAGAAAACCACATACATGTATACTTAAACGATTACAGTTCAGAGCCATATTTCCTTAGTCCGTTAGTGGGCTTTTGAGGTCATCGCATGTTTCCCTCTCACACTCCCCCAGTTGTTCGCACACGAATGCAAATCAGAGTTGAATTTTAAATACTCGTAAAGATATCATTTTTATTAGCCAAGCAAAAAAATTGCAAATGGTGTTAAAATTACACCAAGACGGTTCTTGTTCTAAACAGCTCGCTCAGAAAACACAGAAATACGAATAGCAATCATACTTTTCTACTCTACATGCAACAGCCGTTTGATGCCAATAACATCTCCCTGTCTTGGAGCCAACATGAAGCCTGTTCCCTCGTGATGCGGGTTCTTATCCCACGTAACAGCCGTCTGATGCCAATAACATCCCCTGTCTATGAGCCAACATGAAGCCTGTTCACTCGTGATGTGGGTTCTTATCCCAAGCGGAAGCAGTCTACCGCCAAACACTCACTAGTTGCTGTTTAACTCATGCAGTAAATATGCCGCTATTCTCTCCTCCAAGTAAAGGGTTTATGAAAACTGCCATGGTTTGTTAGAAGATCATTATTGCAGTCGTATTTCACTGGTTTTGTATTGTCACGTAGGCCAATGGCACTCGCTTCCGCAGCAGGCGCTTAAAGTCTCGTTTTTATGCTCGTTTCTAAGAAACCAGAAACTTCACTGAGCCAAAGAACAGCATACTGAGTTAAAATGGTGGATATTATTGACTCAATCTGTGCACGACTTTAAGAAATTTGCAGAATCACCAGAAGCATATAGAAGTCAAATCCTTTCACGATTACATGTCAGGCTCCGCGGTAATGTATGATGGGTTCTCCCAATTACGTCACATTTACGGGTGGTTCCCATCCGCGGCATTGCTTATGCGTTTGAATACATGACTGAGATGATGCCCCAGCGGCCAAGAAGTGTCATGTGTCAAGCGGGGTTGTAGTCGAGTCGATCACAAGTCTATCACAAGTCTATCACAAGTCTATCACAAGTCTATCACAAGTCTATCGCAAGTCTATCGCAAGTCTATCGCAAGTCTATCGCAAGTCTATCGCAAGTCTATCGCAAGTCTATCGCAAGTCTATCGCAAGTCTATCGCAAGTCTATCGCAAGTCTATCGCAAGTCTATCGCAAGTCTATCGCAAGTCTATCGCAAGTCTATCGCAAGTCTATCGCAAGTCTATCGCAAGTCTATCGCAAGTCTATCGCAAGTCTATCGCAAGTCTATCGCAAGTCTATCGCAAGTCTATCACAAGTCTATCACAAGTCTATCACAAGTCTATCACAAGTCTATCACAAGTCTATCACAAGTCTATCACAAGTCTATCACAAGTCTATCACAAGTCTATCACAAGTCTATCACAAGTCTATCACAAGTCTATCACAGGTCTATCACAGGTCTATCACAAGTCTATCACAAGTCTATCACAAGTCTATCACAAGTCTATCACAAGTCTATCACAAGTCTATCACAAGTCTATCACAGGTCTATCACAGGTCTATCACAAGTCTATCACAAGTCTATCACAAGTCTATCACAGGTCTATCACAAGTCTATCACAGGTCTATCACAAGTCTATCACAAGTCTATCACAAGTCTATCACAAGTCCAGAGCCGATTAAAATCACAAGTCCGTCACAAGTCCAGTAACAAGAAGCAAAGGATGAACACGCACAAAATAATGCCTTTGTTGGAGTTCATCTGAATGGCTTGTGACTTGAATTAAGACTCAGGGACTTGTGGTTGACTTATGAAGACGTGTGAGGACTTGTGATGGACTCGACTATACACCTTAACGTCAGAGTGCCCCAAAACAAAAAACACTACAAGCTTAAATGAGAAAAGGTACATTTATATCTGCAATTAATTATTTAAAAGAAAATTGCTTCCAGATTCAGAGATCGTTTTTGTTATCTCTTTAGAGCCCGAGTACGTGTAGCTGCGCATGCATGACCACTTAAGCTCGGGCTCCGGATCCCCCTTCCCCTCCCCAAGCAGCCCCACCTACGGACTTGCATTCTGGGAGGAACATTCCAATGGTATATACCATGGGGTCATCTTCCAGTTTAACATTATCCTTATCTAAATCCGTTTATTTGATAAACTAGCATTTTGTAGAAGTCTCCGATATGAACGCATAATAATCCAGAGCATTAATCCTTTACCTGAAGATCAGCTGCATGGTAAATGATAAATCGATGATAATCGACTTAAAGGAGGGTACAACACTTAGCAAAGGGTTGCCTAACTCTGTACGCTTCATGTAAGTCGCCATCTTTTGCAGTTCGTCGCTCGGACTTGAGATGGCGTGAGTCAGGACACAACAGATTTTTACATACTTCACGGCATATGGGAGTCGGGAAACAAGGCATCAATCTTGACGTCATCCATGCAATCGTTGCATGGTTGACGTCATCAACCCTTTCAAAATGTTAAAGATGGCGCAGCACATAGTTGCATTAGTTGCAGAGTTTTTCATCAAAATAATTGGGTTGCCGACGTTGAAAACAAGATTCTCCGATTCTCATTAAGGTTTATGCACCGGGTAATATTTTGATTAATTTCGTCGATTACTTCAAACAAGTGTTGTCCCTTCCTCTAAATCAGCATCACTATCTGGGTCCAATGAATAAGACATCAAACTGACCTATACCAAGCTGTTGGTCACCTCAATGTCCAGATTCAATTAGTAAAACAAGGATGTCCAAACCAGTCGTGCCCTAATGATCCAAAATGCCGGTCGTCATCAGACGAACCGCAGGGAAGGATTGGACAAGAGGTAATTACGCCCAAAGGGTGATAAATAACCGGCGGGAAAAGAGTAAAAGCTGCGGGAGGAATAAGCGAAACGATCCGCGGTAAGATGGCCCTGTTTTGAGAGGAAGGGAAGAGGGGTATTTCCTCTTTGAGATGTCTGCACGCAGAACCCTTCAGCTGTGTGTTTTACTCCAAGATTGATCCGGCTTGAAATTGAATGTCGTTGTACATCACTTTCCCATGAACTCTTAAATTCTGCACTGTTTGACACGTGTTACCTGATAATTAAAGAACTGGGCTGGCTTGTACAATCGGAGAGTCGTTTTTTTAAAAACTGCTTAATATTTTACACACCACAAAATGCTGATAAACATTACATCACTGTTTAGGTTACGGTAATTTTCTGCAAAATGTCGCAAACACATAGGCCTATTTCAGTATACGATAAGTATTTAAATACATTACGGACGGGATATATTGATGAAATAGCCAACGTAAAACCCCTGCCTTATAGTTCCGCCAATTAAAATAAAAATTATTAATTAAAATCACAAAAGTCACCCAAATCAACGGTCATGACAATTTAAATTTTAACAGAACAACACTTCAGCAAGATCATGGGCAGTTCATCACACTTATAAAACTCAAATGGTAGTTTGTGCCTTTGAAGGAGCTGATTGGAGCCGAATTATGATAAATGTCTTCCAATTTTAAAGAGATCCATCTTGAAAATGTCCCGGCCGTAATAAACACACCCAAGAGGCTCACCAAAGACCGCCACATCTTAAAGCTGAGAGTTTATACATCTGAGACCAAAAGGAGAGAAGACCCCGGCCCCAAGTCTTGAAACCAATCCATCTTATCCACCAGACGCGTAGAGAACATTCAACCTTCCGTCTCTAATGAGGCTACGCGTGGATACAATCTGGGAGCAGGAAAAGCCAAGACTTGGTAGAGAGAGAAAATACGAAAGAAGGGAAACTATACGGGACAAACATTTACAGTGGACGCATCCATCTTCGTGATTGTGGTACGATAAACATTAATCATGCCCTGTAGCCACACAGGTGTGTATACGTTGGTACGTGCCAAAGCAGGGGAAAACATTTTAGCTTTTTGTCTCAGACTTTTTGGTAAGATTTTGTTTTTTATCTCAGATCATTTTTAAAATTCACCTTCTTACTCAGATGATACAACCATCTTCCATGCACTATTTAAAGCTTACAATCTTTAGGTAGGACCTAACAATTAGGGAATACTTTCATGATCAACACAGTATAGGCCTATAATAAGTACATCGGTGTAGACCTATCACATTTTTTCTATATTAAAAAATAAATAAAATGCCTACCTATCTACTTCGGTTACGAAGGCGAGTGGCTAATAGGTATTTCTACACGGCTAAATTCAATATTGGCTTATTTGGCATTTCATGGAAGGGTTTTAAAATCGTAAACTAATTGTTAGATATGCAAATTAAACTAAATTTTTGCACATGAAATTACTTGCGTTTTTCGTCCCTCGCAACCCATTTTGTTAACTTTTCTTCTCGTTTTATACCGCACATTTTACATGATTTTGACTTAGTGTCTTATCGAACAAATTCTGCAGATTGTTTACATTTAAGAATCATTTGAAATGTGCCTTTTGTATTATAAATGTATGGGTAATCTAATAAGTTCGAAAAGAAATCACTTGCTTTATGTTCTGACCAGAGCCCAGACCAGAAACTGCAGATATTTCTACCGAACCGTAGCCTTTGCTTCTTCCCCCGTGAAAGGGCTACGACCTGCCAATGACACTGATGCTGCAAGCAGGACGTCTTAACGGTTCGTCTTGGGGCATAAGATCGATTCAACATGATGTATCGTCTTAGTTCAACCGGGAATCTCAATCAAACTGCCCGGGCTATACCCTGGGTCTCTCCGTATGCCATCACGAACAGAGACCGGTGAGGGGTCGGTGAGCTAGGGGGCTGATAGAATGACAGCTATAGTGTGCTACAAACTAGTCACAGATAGATTTCCTAGCCCCACTCACTTCAGCCCGTGGCTATTCGTCGGGAAAAAGTACATTTCTGTACCAATAACACATCCATCAAAAGGTCGAGAAAGATTGCGCGTCAATAGACATTGTGGTGAACCACACTAAATCGTGACCCATAGGAAATAATGATAAATGCCAAAAATATTCAAAAATCATTTTAAAATAAATAAAAGTCTTACAGCGGCTCAGGACAGAAAGCAAAATACTTATCAAAGTCTCATCTGTTCAATTATATTCAATTTTATAGGGGTTGTCCATCATTTTTATTTATTAATTTCCATTTGAAATAAGACCGCCAATGCTAAAAGTGGCAACATTTGGAAAGGATGCACCAATTATATCGCGCTGCCGTCGTCAAAATGTTTCTACACTCCATATTGTACTGGTGGAATTAAGATGTTACAAGTTAACTTTAGGATGGAACGAAAGCCTTAAACTTCACGTACGCGTGATAGGAGAGCCATACACGGAGTCCAAAGTGCGCCGCCACGCTGATTCCAACCCATGGCGACAATCTGCCGTGTCCGGGACAAATTTAGGGGAGAAAATTTGCTTACCGAATTTAATTTACAAAATCTAAATTTGATTTTGTCTTTCATCAAGGCACAGAAGCCGCAATGGCGAGACACGCGTTTAAGTTGCAAGGAGAAAACACGGCTGTAAGACTCCAAGCACTGATGAAAATCAACTGATTAAATAATCAAGGGTTGAGTGAAAAAGCACGTGAACTCGGCCGGACTTCTTTCTTTATTTTTGAGACAAATAATTTCTGTTAATTCGATTGACTAGTTGATCATTAAGCAGTCTAGGTTGCCCCCCAATCCGCGGCGGACCATAGAATGATTATTGCACAAATTCGGGACACGCGTCCGCACGAGCCTGCGATGTGTAAAAAGTAAACCACAGTGAAAGAAAGCGCGGGAATTTGAGATGAAAATGGTCCGAGTCAAGACAAAACCTGTGATGGAATCATCGGCGTTGATTCGATTTGTAAGTTGATGATTAAAGAAACGAGCAGTGGGCACGATTGGGCACGGAGGGACACGTGTACTTTGTGGCAGTTAAAGTGAACCTTTTCATCATTTACAGGTGGCGAATAACAGGAAACTCTTAGCCGATTGTGCCCATGTCTTCTCCGTTGCGATGTGATAAACAGGTTTTTACATCGAAACCACTATTCGGTTTGTGTACCAATTCCTTTGTGAGAATATCTGGGTCTAAAAAAAAATAAACTATCCTGCCATTTTCATTACAACTGGCGTTCAGATATCTATTTTTTGCCATTTCTGAAAACTAAGATAAAACAAGTCGTGAGAGAAAAATCATATGGGCCCCGTCGGAATTTTAACCCGAAACCTCCGACTTTCTGGGCATGCAGATGCTCTACCAGCTTGACTACGAGAGACACAAAGGTATACCTCCTGGGGTTTCCCGAAGATTAAAACCCAATTTTCTCTCGGTGTTGCATGCATGCGCAACTGAGCAAAGTAACAACGCAATATGATTAGGCACCATTGAATACCAAATACTGCGTTCTGAAGAGGTATTGTTTGAGATTTTAGGTGGAGTGTATGAACTAAATCTGCATCTCAGTTCTTTCTCTGGTGTCTTTTACCAGTTGTTCCCAGTTACCCCACTTTCCCCTTGATATTTGTTCAAGCATCCATGATATTGTTTAAAGCCATGAAGAGCCCCTAACGTCCGTATAGACTCTTCAATGCGATGTTGTTTTGGCTAATGTCTACATGTACTTGATTTTTTATTCTGTATATGGCGAGAACGAAGACAAGTATTCGGCCTCCGCGCAGAGCCAAAAGTGGAGTGTTTGATTTTTACCTGAGAGGAAAGAAAGACATCGCTCATCAGTGGCCGTCTCCGCATGATGCATGGCGTTGGTTCGTCTTGTGACAAGGCAAACTACACGGCGCGTTGTAGGCGTGTGTCGCTCATTCATCACCGGTTCGGACCGGGGGTTCACCAGAGACTCGCTGGAGCCTCGTCCCGTCTACTTTCCATATATGAACGGGCACAAAACTCCTCTTTTTTTTGCTCCCGGCCCCTTCTCTCGCTGTCCGTTTCCACGTTTTTAACTCGCTTGCCCTTTCTTTCCCCTGTAGTTTAGTTAGTTTTGAGTCCCTTTATAGCGCGTTTCATATCTGCCGACATCTCAAATTGCTTTAACTATACCGAAACATCGAGATGCATAAACGGACGGCGCCATTGACAGCCGACGGCCAAAGACAATCTTTGCGAAAATATGCTCTGGGATCTTAGTTTTAAGTTCGTTACACAACACACTGGACCTACGGCTTTGCGTCCCTTCCGAAGGATAGAGCAATTTTGGTTAAGTGTCTTGGTTAAGAACACAGGAATCACGATCGGGTATTGAGTTTACGTCCGAGCTCAGAACTACCTGAATACAATTCAGAGACCATGACGAATCCAACCCAATAGTCAAGAACATGGACAATATTAACCTGCCGTACACAAAACATTATTATGGCAAAATTTGAACTCATCTTATTCACGATCTTCAAAGTAAAACACCCCGAATATAAAATGTATCTAAGCATCCGTTTAAAGTTTGCCTAAATTGGCTATACGTAATACTTACAAACTTGGTAAAGCGCCATATCCAAAAACAAATTGCTCTCAGGCGCTGTATAACAATAAATTAATAAAACATGCCTAAGTTGTTTAAACCTGCGATATATACGATTTTTTTAAAAAAATTAAAAGAATTTAAAAATGCTTGTCTAAAAAGATGACCGTTTTTAACCCAGACTTAAAACACTGCACACTATCTTCATGCACAAGTACTATCTTCATGCGTGCACAAGTTCGAGTACATGTGTTTAAGTAAAATACAAGCAATCGTATAAGGACTGGGGACCATCGATATATATACATTGGATAAAGTATGCAATAGCAGTTGGCTATACGATAATTGAAGCCATGGGCCGGCCGCCATTGTACCCTACGAACAACGCTTGGCCTAGACTGCTCCCCGGTCCATGCGATCGCTTGCATTCCACTTAACACATGTAGACCATGATGTAGACTAGTGAAGACAGTATGACCAGTCTAGGCAAGGCATTGTATTTGGTGGGGTACAATGGCGGACGGTGGCTTCAATTTTAGACGTTGTCTCTTCATCCAGTGTGTATATATATATATATATTGATGCTAGGGACCAGTAAGTATTGTCTTTCCTGGATAAAGATGGCCGCCTTGTTTATTTCATTCTCGCGCAGCCATTTGCCGTTATAACCGTCCATTGCACAGAGGTCAGTGATTTAAACATTGACCTTAGAATGGCAAAGATTTTACGTTTCAGCAACGGCCGTCTTAAGCAAATAGAGCAACTGTACTTTATTCTAACAAAATAATGCTCGTATTCGTACAGACGTCGCGTTACGGTCCAACTATTTAGTACGGACGTCTTGCGACGTCCCATAGTGCAACCAAGTCTAGTGCAACCACAGTCGTGGCAACCAAAGATTGTGCACTCACAGGGTCGCGTTGCCTAGAAATTCCTGGCTCCTCTATCGATCCAAAACTCGTAGATGGACCGAGGTCTGCTTAGCCGGCCCCCGTGCAAGGTGGGGCAATTACTGCTCCTGGCCTGACCAAGCAAAGATTCGGAGTTACCCCCGATGTTCTTGGAGTAACTCCGAAGGAAAGTCCAAAGGTGGTTTTGAGCTGGCGAGCGGCGCGCCTTGTGTATACCTAGGACACAGCTGAATCGACCCTGTCAACTATACCAAACGTCGCCCGCTGCTGTTCGAAAAAAAGACTCCGTTGGATCAAAAATGATTTAAAGGAGGTTGTGATGTAATTTTCTGCTCTTTTGGCTTCGTAAAAAGAACAATCTTTCATAATCTTTCAGAGGTCCCTGCACTTTTCATTTTCTGATGTCTGTATGCACCAAAAACAAGATAAATCGGCTATTTATCATGCTTTCAATATTCTTGATAAATGATGTAAACGGCTGAACAAGTGGCGCAACATGTAGGATTAATGCATTGGTTTTTGGATAATTAAATTAAACTAAATTATGAGATAACATCGGTCATGTAACTAACTGCGCTGTTTTGTTTTGGCATATTTTATTAGTTCAGATAAACACGAAAAGCAATAATTGTTCTCATTTATTTTAGAATCACTGACTTACAGATATAACAAAAAACTGGTACATGGAACTGTTTTAGACTGTATAGAATAGCTGCCATCTTGTAGGGCAACTTTTGACATTTAAATTATTGGTCAACAATGTAAGCACAAAATGTGCAACCATGCATGTCATCAAGGAACAAAGAAACTACCCCACAGGATGGTAGCTATTCGATATGGTCTATACTTAAGCTGAATGACGTCAGCCGATGAAACCATTTTGATTGGTTGCTCACATATCCCACTGGTTCGTATACAATTCTTTCAAGCCCTTGGTTCCAAACCGCAATCTCAGTCCTCGTCTCTGTTCCTCTCTAAGATGTTTATCATCTTGAGTAAATATCCACGTCGCATCTATCTTTCTTCGCGCTTCACGGAGCAAGGTACCTAGTATACGCGCCCCGGCGGCGCCATACGCGTGTTGGTCCTCTACAATCGCCAAGGTACCGTATCGCGCACAGCTCGCGGCATTAGACCCCCCGGGGGTTCCCTCACGTTTCCCCCCTGGTCTCCCCACTCTCAGAATATCCTATATAACCACGGAAGTGGTAATGACTTTGTTAACTGATCGCATTCCTCTCCTTGTAGACGGCTTGGGGCTTGAATACCGAGCGAGCCGCGGGGTTCTCCCCCGCCCGGGCCGCTGGCACAACACTCCCCATGAGTGTTTACTCTCTGCCCGGTGAGTGGTCGGCAATACGGAGACGGGGTCTTATGAAGAGCCTCCCCGGCCCCGTATGTTACGGATGTTTCGGTAGAGACAATGCCTATCCATAATTCCTGACGTCGGTGCCTTATTTGATGATTTTGTTCTCGTCTCAGTGGTTATTTTGCCGCGGGATGTACGCGAACGTGTTTAAGGACCTAGCAAGACCGAGCCGACCGGGGTACTTGACGGGCCGAGGTTTTGTCCCGATCACGGAGCCCGCTCCACGCCAATTAACACACCCAACCATCCACTTGGCTGAAAGAAGCATTACACACATTGCACTCACACCGTAACACCACATGATTAGCTAATAACCTCACTAACAACATAATTATTTCAGCACATCTTGAAATTCGCGTCTGTGCCACTTCGACTGACAGACCTCGATTGAAAATTTATTTGAACAAACACAATCAGGTACTTCTGTATATTAATAAATGTTGAGTTGACAACACAAACAAATGGAAGGCTTTCCTTTGGAAGAACGTACATGTACAAGCAAACAACAGTTTCATTATTATCATGCTTATGATTTTTTTTTCGTCGGGGAATAACAGTCTGCCCCTCTTGGGGCGGTCCCTAAATGTCACACCCTATATACAAAACAAAAGCAGCGTCAACTACACGACCACCCGCTTCTAAACTATACTTTGGTTGTGGACATTTTACGTCATTTTACACAGTAACATTTAAATATTAAGCTGTCTGTCATGTTAATCATCAGAACAACCTTGTCAGGTGCGTTAATTTCCATTTGCTTGACGTGATGACTATATTGCAAGACTATATAATGTGCGATGTTTAAGCAAACGCATGGACATTGACAACATTTCAAAATAGCACCGACAGCCTCGTCTTAGATGCCGAGCCATTGTATTACATGTACGTCACACGTCTTTAAGAAAGCACCGAGACCTTCGTTTTCAATGACATTGTGAAATTCCTCTACAGGAAATGGTATTGTGAAATTTAAAAGAAAACCATTATATATACGTCTGACACTGTGGAACAATAATTGTCATTATAATCTTTGATGTGCACCGCAATCAGTATTTCATAAACATTAAATATTATAGGATTTCATGTTTAAGGTAAAGTGTCTCATGAATGGTAAGTTCTGTATAAGACATGTTTGAGCGCATGAAAAGGTATGAAGTCCATGCGCGTTTTAAGTAAATTGCCTTCCCCTCAGAGTTGTCATCTTTAAGATATAAGGCAAAGAAACAAATACTTACTCACTGAAATAAAAAACTTAATGTCACTTGTGTTTAACAAAATACACCTTTAAGTCCTCAGTGAGGATTATGTGCATTTATTCTAAGCTAAACAGGGCGTTTACAATGGAATTTGGACTTCTCGACAAGTGAATCGAGAAAAATGGACTTGGAGGAAAGTAGAGCATTAATTGCTGAAAAATCGGGCAAGAATCAATAATTAAACCAGTGTTTCTGCCTTGTAAACAGAATAATGGTTCGTTGGTGAACTTATAAGAAAACAAATCAGAGGGGAAAACTGACCATATAATACGTTGATGTAATTCGTATCTAAACAATGGTTTGAACCGCGTTGCCTTGCGCGCGCGTACAGACCCATTTACTCCGGATGCGAACGCCGTGTCGTTGGCAGGGAATATCGACTACACGCCGCATGCTCTCAGTTCAGAAATTGTTTGCTAAAAAGACGGAGTTTATGAGGAAGAAAAATCAGAACAGGCTACGGAAAGCAGTCTGTTTGTTGACGGTTAGAGCCACGTATAGTTTCTGGGTTGGTGTGACGGGTTGGATATCGTAAAAGACGCCGCTACGGTGCTGAGATAACACGACCCCTTAGACGGGCGAGAGAGCGGGGAAGAAAACTCGACGTCACGCGTGTGGAAAAGAGAAACTCTATCCTATACAAAAATAACACAGATTTAGTTTTTATCATGCTTGTTTTTCTCCTTTTCGTTTCTCTTTCTTGCAGGACAATTTTTCGTGAAATGAGGCGGAAAAGGTACTCAAATATTGTCGGGACATTCCAGCGAAAACATTAGATTGGTCGTGTTCCCGTTATTGGCGCAAGATAGGGGAAAACATTAAGGCGCCAACGTTCCAACATCTATGGTGATTAAAATAGAATTTCACGGAATCAGAAATAAGGAATACGGATTGAATGCGATTTGATGGTCCAAACATCACCGAGTTAGGCTCGGTGTAGCTATCCCGTATGCAGGATTTTCAATGTCCCAAACCTTTAATCAACCAACCAAAAGGGTTACCTGTTTCATTTTTTAGCCATTTGAGCATTGTTGAACGCTCAGCGTAATTATAGTGACCGTTTAATCTTTACGCGTCTGGTCAAGTTAATTAACCTCTTTAATGTTACTAACTTAAGATACATGGTGAACCTACACGGTGGACCGTTAATATGAAGTTCAGCACCGTGTCACACCCAATCCCCTTTGACACGGCCGGGATTATCAACTAAAAACTGTTCTAATTGGGACACACTCTCTTTCCCAGTCACGCATTTTCCACCTTTATAATTTGACTCGACCAAAATGATCAAATTTTCCGCTGTTGAATCTGCGGCTGTTTCGGTCGTTCCCCACGCCGACAACGTGGTCATTCCGGCCCGTCCCAATCGGCAGAGAGCTCGTCAGATTAATTGCCTCAGCAAACACACAAAATCACCGATGGTCTCCCAGTTTGCACAACAAATGCGACCCAAATCGGTTGCTTCGTAGCTCGCGCACGATCGCATCGCGCGCGCGCCGTCCTCGAGCATTTACCGCCATGTTTAAATAGCGCCGCCTATTGGCAACTGTTTGTTAAACCATTGCCGTTCTTTTGTGAGTCGGCTGATTGTAACGCACATTGCAATATTGCGCCGGCCTGTTGACGGAACTCTCTAATATAAGCGCGAACACGAACACTACTGTTTAAATGAATGCACTGACAATTGTACGTCGTGAATTTTGCTTCAATAATCCTGATTCGATTTTCGCTTGCGTAGCAGCGTATCTAAATATGTAACTATTTCCTTTTTTGCCGCCATGTGTAAAGTACATATTCATGGACAAACTATAAAGAAAATTCCCGCGCGTTTTCCATTTAGTCTAATGAAGTGCCCCTTGTCGACATCTGTGAAGCCCTTGCCGAACATTGCTATAAGCAAACTAATCGAGTTTAATCAGATTACCGGGATTTCTAATTACACAAGTTGGGCATAGTCGATATCTTTATTTTATTGAGTGATCGTTTGCGGAGGAGAGGGCGACATGGTGTTTGGTTTACCAAATTATTCAACCAAATTGTGTTGCTTTAACGTGGGTTACTATGTACTTAATTCACTGTCGCTTGGTTAAAAAGGGAACAAAGTGAGACAGTCTGGCTCCCATATGATTGAAGATGTGTTGTTGATTGGGGTTCATCGGCGGGAAATAGACAAGGACATCATCTTATCTGTGTGGAACTTTTGCAAGACAATCACAGAAATAACTTTATGTTATTTAGAAGCTTTGCTGTCAAGAGAATTAAAGGCAGGGGATCGTCATTGCGCGCGTGATGCCAAATTCGCTATAGAGCTGCATAATTACGTGGCACTAATTTGGCCTCACGCGCGCCTCTGGCTTTAATATATTACTGAAGCAAAAACACTAAAAAGATAATTACAGAAACAAACTATGTTTTCGTTAAACAAATTACGCATTGTTAATTATGTTAAACAAATGACGCATTGCCTACAGACCGTATCAAATAACCGCCATTTCGTGGGGCACCTTTTGTTACTTAAACCGTTCAACAATAAAAGCACAATATGTGCAACTATGCATGTCCTCAAGGAACAAAGAAACTGCCACACGAAATGGCGGCTATTCGATACGGTCTATTGGCCATTGGCCTTTTTCAAATATGGCGGAGTTGTAGGACTCCAGTCCAGGACTTGGACTCGAGTCCCACTCGAGTCACAATTTTCGTGACTCGGACTCGACACGAGTCACATTGGAAAATGACTCGGACTCGGACTCGGACTCGACCATGATGACTTAGACTCGAACATGGTGACTCGTGACTCCCAAAAACAGAAAAAAAGATATATATTCGCGCGCCTAATGCACGATTCTTGGAAAAAACAAGGAGCGCACGAGCACATCATCATGTCACAATATTGTGTGAACGAAATATAGCAGATTCAGTTTCATTATTTTGGCGCACAAGTGACTCGTGACTCATGACTGGGACGGCGTAAGTGCAAAATAACAATTTTTTCTCACTTTGCTCTGATTTATTTTATTTATAATTTTGCCTCTTTTTGTTATGTAGGCTAAATCAGGTTTGTGGAAAGAAATCAATTTTTTTACAAAACAAAACTTGCCTAAATCCATGCTCAAATGAAATTGCGCCCTCTCCTTTTGTTCCGCCAAGCATACTTAATTCCAGAAGGCTAATTGGGTAAATATTCATACCAAGTCTACACTGCTAAATACACACTTTGTATAATTGATCATCGCTATACAACAGCTCACTACAAAATGGACGAAGGAAGGAAAACTAACAAATGTTTCCCGTGCCTGGCCGCCCGATTGTTAAATTGCATGAAATATTCAATAGTTGCGGTACCTAATTTACGAAATTAATTTTCTCAAACTGGCGAGGGGGAAAACTGCCCCAGGTCAGATAGGCAATTTTGCGGAATTGTTCACAGGGGGCGGGAAAAAAAGCATCGTGATGAAAATCAGTCTATCATCAGTATAAAATATACAAAACAAGGACCGCTTTACGGCGGGGAAAACGCACCGTACGCTGACATTGTCTGGCAAGTACGAGAAGGCAGACCCTGAGCGCGTCGCGCGCATTGAATCAGTACGGTCTCGTCAGCCACCTGGCCGGTCGGATAATGCAGCGTGAACACGGTGCTTCGTGAACCGTGCGAGATGTATCACCGTGCCGTACAAACCAGACAATGCCGGCAGCTCGCCCGTCATGAGTCCGGGCAAAACCCCATACACACAAATCGCCCGTTCTTGTATATGGTAATTTCATTAATTTAACGCCTTTTTGGGCCCAATTTTCGCGGACAAGAAACGGAGCCGGCGTACATGTTTGGCTACGCTCAGTGGTGCGGCCGAACAGCAACCAAAAATGATTCAATCTTTTTGTTCTGTCGTATTTTCCCTCTACCGTATGATGATGGTCATTCATCACGAGCACGGAGGGAGTGACAGGCGGAAATTGATTTCTCACATAAGAAAGACGAGTAGCCCCTTTTATCGATGCACCACGGCATAAAACAGACATCTTAATGCTTTACTAGAGGAAACACTATTTATTTCGCTTGCTTTAAGCCGCCATTAACGCATTCTTAATATTTATTCACAGATATAACCCGCAGGCGAATGGAGTCATAGAAACGTTCAATAGAACTATGTACCAAACTAGACACTTCATGGACATGGCCGGGACAGTGTTATCGAAACAGCATAGAAGACCTCAAACCTCATGACGTCCCACTTTGCTTACATGTAGATTTCCCTATGGGAGCGAAGGGAAATTTTGTCCAGTGGGTGAAAGAAAAACGCACAAACAAACACATGACGTCATTGTGCCTTACGTCCATTGTTTGGTGTTAAAAATTACATGCAGTATTGTTATGCCGTAAGTTGCTATTTTGTAATTCGTGCAAACGATCTCCAATAAATCCACATGATCACAAGTTGATGTCAATTTCAATTTCCATATTCATATTATTAAGCAAATACGTGACGTCACGTCACCATCATTCTCCATAGAGGCCTGTCACTTTGTGTATTACTCGGTTGTTTTACCAATTTACCCGAACAAAATCATGGATTTTTAAAAATTATTTGTTAAATTAACTTTCCATTAAAGGCGGAGGCTCGTCAGCAATGCGCGCACGCCAAATTCGTGCCACGAAATACGCAGCTCCATGCCTTTGCTATGGAGCTGCGTATTTCGTGGCATGAATTTGGCGCGCGCGCATTACTGACGAGCCTGTGCCTTTAAGCGAACACTATCAAAGAACACCGACAATAGCTATAAACAGCGCCCTCGCGTTTCTTATGTGTTGTTCGTTTTTATGGCAATCTTCCTAAAACCGCCTTTTGATATTTCCAAATTATTGGTTAAAAATTCGTTTTATAAATTTTTCAACAAATGTGAAAGAGAAAAAAGAGCGAGGCTGATTCGTAATTTCTCCGTCTCAACGTTACTACTGAAATCATTTGTCAGCAAAGTAATTTTTATACTGGGAACGTGTGTCTTTTCAACGAAACCAGACTATGATGTCAATGAGCAAGTTCGGGCGGGCGACTATAGTTAACTAGACTAACCTGCTCCCGGAGCTTGGTTCCTCTAGTCAGACTAGCTAGTCAAACCACGCAGCGTTCGAGTGACATCTAGATCGACTATGGTTAGTCTAGTTAACTATAGTCGCCCGCCCGAACTTGCTCAATCTTTTTAATTGTTATTTTGTTTTAATTAACGTCACTTGTGTGTTTAGTGGCTTGGAGAAACACTGCAGACGGATAACAGTACCAAAGAGAGAAGCCTTGTGGGCCAATAACGGCAGCCTCATACATCATTCACTGCGTTGCAACTGGACTCGTGCGATCCACCGAAACCAGAGCCGAAACATACGCAGAGCGCCCTCTGTCGTCGGTAACAAACAAGCTGGTCATGATAGCACGGATGTTAGAGGGCGCCCTTATAATTCAATGGTCAGCCGCATCACTGGCTTCATGCATAGCTAGCTTTGCGTGAATAGCAATTTACCATGGGATTTGTCAAATTTTTAAAAATATTTCAACGATACTCTAAGTTGCTATAATTGTAACATTTTGCACTTACCAGGAAAGTGTACAATTTTGTACATGTATAAATCAACAGATTACACGATATTAAAGCAGCTTTCTAGCTCAGTTGAGAATTGGTTCCGTCTAATCTCAGTGTAGCAGTTTCCATTTTTGTACTTTGTGCACAAAATATCCCATATCCTGCACGCGCAGTGCGTGCTCAGCGCCCTCTACAGGGCCGCTGGGATAGGCTAATTTGTTTGCGCCCTCATTGGTCAACTTGTAAACGAACGTGAAAAACGATTTTTCTAGATTGGTTCCCGATCCTATCGCTTATTGCGAAAATATAAGGATCGGTAAGGGGCATCCTGAGATATCAGGGAATGTCCACTCTGCAAAGCGACGTAACAATACCCTGAGGAAACACACGCAAATCTGTGGAGTGAGCCGGCTGTTGTCTTGAGCCAACTCACCCCCGAGTCATTTTGATGTAATTTAATCAATTCGGTCATGTTATGCCGAAAAGAAACGATTTCTATACTTTCAAGAAATTGTATTGGGTTCCGTTCCTTATATGACTGTCCCATTCCTACCAAACTTTCAAACGACGATCTTAATTTACTCCGCAGTTTTCAAATTAATAACAGGGATGCATGCTGACGAATGTAATGGAACGGATTCCCCAGTATGCTTTAAATAGAAGCCAATCGTCGACGCGGACAGCAGCCAGCATTACCGAGTACATGTATCACATGCATGCACGGTGTTTACAATCTGCGCGCGTTACATTTGAATGCCTGCAATCATGCTGCAATGCACTGCCAAGCGTCCTGATTGGTCCAGCAGAGGCGACAAGATTTCTGTCGCTAGTCCCACCGCGAAATGGGGCCTTTTTCAACAGGGCCACTGTACGCAGGAGTTAGGGAATGCGTTAAAGGGGCACTATTGCAAGAGGATGGTAAGGGGCGGCCACGACGGGCAGAAATCTGCCCGTGGTCACGTGGTTATTATTATTATTGTTTTAGTAAGTGCGTATATTTTGCATTGACATTTGTAACCCGGCCGTGCGTGTCAAACATATCCAAATGTAAATAAAGTGCATTGCCTAAAGCAAAGGGCTTCGCCAATTTTTTAATATAAAAAACACAATGCGCACGCGCAAAGACGACCAATCACAGATTAAGATGAAGCGCCCTTTACCTGTCCTTATATTCTCCTATGTGAAATATGTGGACGGGAACCAGTCTACGATTTTTCTAGCAGCCAAGGCAGGTTTTGCCACACAGTGCACTCATTTCATTCGTAAATTTGATTTTTGCGCTGGATATACAAGCATACTATTTATTAATTTTTCGTCTGGCAGTAAGCAACCCACAATGCTCCGCGCGTCTGTAGCTGTGACCTTTGTGTGACGTATTTCCTTCACACAAATCTGTGAAGCACGTCAGCCCATCCCAGCGCCCTGTAAGGGCGGTGGGTACGAGCGAGTGAGAGAATTTTGGGGCACTTTGTGGCAGCAAACAAACCAGTCATTTTCGTGCGCATGCTCAATGGAAAGGGACCAGCTTGTTTGCTGCCCGCAAGCGTCTCAAAAGTCTCCCATTTTGGCTACATCTTCAAAGTTACACACGGGTAAATTCTGCATGATAATTCAAATTTGCTCGATTTTTTGTTTGTTTTATATTTTAAACTGACCAAAGTATGTTTGGTCAAGAGAAATTTCCCAGTGAAGTCACGCATATTACACGCCTATTGACACATTCCAAATTTGCACTGTACTGGCAGCCTCGTTTCAGATGGTCACACGTCTTTTCATTTGCACATTTTATCACAACAGAAAGCACTAAGAGTAATACCCTCGTTTTCGATGATAATTTGAAATTGCTTTATAATGTATTCGGATTTAAATTTCGTTTTAACCTAAGAATCATATAAAATACCTCCCAAAAAAATATCCATGGCAAGAAAACCGGAAATTTGCAATCTCCAATTTGGATGTGAAAGCAAAAAGGTTGGTGTAATCACTGCACTGCTTTATGTAACTGGGTAAATTAGTTTACAAAACATCGGTGGTTTTTTGACGATATCCTTAAATTATACGGATTGAGAACGCGAAATTTTAAAGTGGTAATGAGAAAAATATGACACATGATATGGTATCAAAATCTTAAAACTCATGGGGGGTGGGGAAATGGGGGCTCAAAATGTGCTCTGGACATGCTTCTCCTTTAAAACTTTCCAAACGTTTCAAAAGTGGGTGTTATATTATATCTCCTGAGATATACCGAACTGTACCTTTCATCTCCTTTGGACACCACCGCCCACAAATCTCCAATTCAAACACCCATTTTGTTTCTCCATTTTGCTACTGTTTCCCGCTCTTTTCACACCCCTATCCAACCCTTCTCCGTCCCGTATCTGTCCAACCGTGTCTCCGGCCTTCCTTTACCCGAATTTCTCCTACACCGCCGCGCCGCGCCGCGCCACATCTATCTTTTAATGCATGCATAATTTACAAATCACGACATTGCCACCCTACGGACCAACAAAACAATTTTCTCAAAATGTCATTGATTAAGCAGTTACCGATAACTATTTTACTAAATCCACGCCTTCGTTGTGTAAAACTTACCGCTTGTCGCCTTCACGTGATGTCCCCGTCTGGTATGGCGGTGCGTGGTCGGTGTAGCATGTGCTGCTGTCGCCCATTCAAAATGTCTGGAGGAAACCATTTTCTGGAATAACAAGATTCACTCTTTTTGCGTGCCATCTTTAGCCGAATCGAGATGCCGAGATTAACTGACTCGGTCGCTCCTATCACAAAAGAGGTTCTCAACATGGCTACTGAAGTGAGCCTGGGAGAATGGAAGGAAATAAGGTAAGAATTTAGTACTCGGACGTCACTAATTTTGACCTAAAATGATTTATTATACATCAATAAGTGCAAATCTAATGAAGAAACCAAAATTTGGAGGGGGGGGAAATATGAAGAATTCACTAGGAAATACTTAGAATATTTCGGAGTTGTCCCATAGGCTTAGTGCATGAGGGGTTATGTGACGTCCGACTTGTAAATTGTTTCCGGAAATAATCGGTAGGTGAAAGGCTAGAAAATGGTAATTTTTTCGTATAGGCCTACACTGAACAGAGATTTTAAGGAAATTACCTCCTGGAATCAACAGATTTGCTTTTCTGTATAAAAATCACATTTTCTCCTTCAAAAATTGCCTTCAGTTAGTGCACAAGATAACCATTCACGCGCGCGCGCAGCGCCCTCTGTTGTAGCGCATACGCACAGACCGCTCGCCGCGTCATTTTGTGCATTACTTTATACAG
>JBBELK010001731.1:0-72202 GCA_037783545.1 Henricia sp. BOLD:AAB3569
AAAACGGAGCTCGGCTACGTGGCTACTCCCCTTACCGTGGCTGTTGGGACACCCTGCGCCGCGCTGGTGTACCTTTGGACGGCCGTTGACTCACCCCAGATTGTGACGGGAATTTGGTCAAAGTGTGTCCCAAATGCCGGCAAATTTGGAAATCAAGGATTTTTCCAACGAACTTCAAATTTTGCATGCTCCAAACTGTATATATTCCGCACTTGTCATGCAAAATTGACAGATTTTCGCTGGGAAATGGCCGATAAATTTAAAGATGTAGGGAAAACGGAGCTCGGCTACGTGGCTACTCCCCTTACCGTGGCTGTTGGGACACCCTGCGCCGCGCTGGTGTACCTTTGGACGGCCGTTGACTCACCCCAGATTGTGACGGGAATTTGGTCAAAGTGTGTCCCAAATGGCGGCAAATTTGGAAATCAAGGAATTTTCCAACGAACTTCAAATTTTGCGTGCTCCAAACTGTATATATTCCGCACTTGTCATGCAAAATTGACAGATTTTCGCTGGGAAATGGCCGATAAATTTAAAGATGTAGGGAAAACGGAGCTCGGCTACGTGGCTACTCCCCTTACCGTGGCTGTTGGGACACCCTGCGCCGCGCTGGTGTACCTTTGGACGGCCGTTGACTCACCCCAGATTGTGACGGGAATTTGGTCAAAGTGTGTCCCAAATGCCGGCAAATTTGGAAATCAAGGAATTTTCCAACGAACTTCAAATTTTGCATGCTCCAAACTGTATATATTCCGCACTTGTCATGCAAAATGTACAGATTTTCGCTGGGAAATGGCCGATAAATTTAAAGATGTAGGGAAAACGGAGCTCGGCTACGTGGCTACTCCCCTTACCGTGGCTGTTGGGACACCCTGCGCCGCGCTGGTGTACCTTTGGACGGCCGTTGACTCACCCCAGATTGTGACGGGAATTTGGTCAAGGTGTGTCCCAAATGCCGGCAAATTTGGAAATCAAGGAATTTTCCAACGAACTTCAAATTTTGCATGCTCCAAACTGTATATATTCCGCACTTGTCATGCAAAATTGACAGATTTTCGCTGGGAAATGGCCGATAAATTTAAAGATGTAGGGAAAACGGAGCTCGGCTACGTGGCTACTCCCCTTACCGTGGCTGTTGGGACACCCTGCGCCGCGCTGGTGTACCTTTGGACGGCCGTTGACTCACCCCAGATTGTGACGGGAATTTGGTCAAGGTGTGTCCCAAATGCCGGCAAATTTGGAAATCAAGGAATTTTCCAACGAACTTCAAATTTTGCATGCTTCAAACTGTATATATTCCGCACTTGTCATGCAAAATTGACAGATTTTCGCTGGGAAATGGCCGATAAATTTAAAGATGTAGGGAAAACGGAGCTCGGCTACGTGGCTACTCCCCTTACCGTGGCTGTTGGGACACCCTGCGCCGCGCTGGTGTACCTTTGGACGGCCGTTGTCTCACCCCAGATTGTGACGGGAATTTGATCAAAGTGTGTCCCAAATGCCGGCAAATTTGGAAATCAAGGAATTTTCCAACGAACTTCAAATTTTGCATGCTCCAAACTGTATATATTCCTCACTTGTCATGCAAAATTGACAGATTTTCGCTGGGAAATGGCCGATAAATTTAAAGATGTAGGGAAAACGGAGCTCGGCTACGTGGCTACTCCCCTTACCGTGGCTGTTGGGACACCCTGCGCCGCGCTGGTGTACCTTTGGACGGCCGTTGTCTCACCCCAGATTGTGACGGGAATTTGGTCAAAGTGTGTCCCAAATGCCGGCAAATTTGGAAATCAAGGAATTTTCCAACGAACTTCAAATTTTGCATGCTCCAAACAGTATATATTCCGCACTTGTCATGCAAAATTGACAGATTTTCGCTGGGAAATGGCCGATAAATTTAAAGATGTAGGGAAAACGGAGCTCGGCTACGTGGCTACTCCCCTTACCGTGGCTGTTGGGACACCCTGCGCCGCGCTGGTGTACCTTTGGACGGCCGTTGACTCACCCCAGATTGTGACGGGAATTTGGTCAAGGTGTGTCCCAAATGCCGGCAAATTTGGAAATCAAGGAATTTTCCAACGAACTTCAAATTTTGCATGCTTCAAACTGTATATATTCCGCACTTGTCATGCAAAATTGACAGATTTTCGCTGGGAAATGGCCGATAAATTTAAAGATGTAGGGAAAACGGAGCTCGGCTACGTGGCTACTCCCCTTACCGTGGCTGTTGGGACACCCTGCGCCGCGCTGGTGTACCTTTGGACGGCCGTTGACTCACCCCAGATTGTGACGGGAATTTGGTCAAGGTGTGTCCCAAATGCCGGCAAATTTGGAAATCAAGGAATTTTCCAACGAACTTCAAATTTTGCATGCTCCAAACTGTATATATTCCGCACTTGTCATGCAAAATTGACAGATTTTCGCTGGGAAATGGCCGATAAATTTAAAGATGTAGGGAAAACGGAGCTCGGCTACGTGGCTACTCCCCTTACCGTGGCTGTTGGGACACCCTGCGCCGCGCTGGTGTACCTTTGGACGGCCGTTGTCTCACCCCAGATTGTGACGGGAATTTGGTCAAAGTGTGTCCCAAATGCCGGCAAATTTGGAAATCAAGGAATTTTCCAACGAACTTCAAATTTTGCATGCTCCAAACAGTATATATTCCGCACTTGTCATGCAAAATTGACAGATTTTCGCTGGGAAATGGCCGATAAATTTAAAGATGTAGGGAAAACGGAGCTCGGCTACGTGGCTACTCCCCTTACCGTGGCTGTTGGGACACCCTGCGCCGCGCTGGTGTACCTTTGGACGGCCGTTGACTCACCCCAGATTGTGACGGGAATTTGGTCAAGGTGTGTCCCAAATGCCGGCAAATTTGGAAATCAAGGAATTTTCCAACGAACTTCAAATTTTGCATGCTTCAAACTGTATATATTCCGCACTTGTCATGCAAAATTGACAGATTTTCGCTGGGAAATGGCCGATAAATTTAAAGATGTAGGGAAAACGGAGCTCGGCTACGTGGCTACTCCCCTTACCGTGGCGGTTGGGACACCCTGCGCCGCGCTGGTGTACCTTTGGACGGCCGTTGTCTCACCCCAGATTGTGACGGGAATTTGATCAAAGTGTGTCCCAAATGCCGGCAAATTTGGAAATCAAGGAATTTTCCAACGAACTTCAAATTTTGCATGCTCCAAACTGTATATATTCCTCACTTGTCATGCAAAATTGACAGATTTTCGCTGGGAAATGGCCGATAAATTTAAAGATGTAGGGAAAACGGAGCTCGGCTACGTGGCTACTCCCCTTACCGTGGCTGTTGGGACACCCTGCGCCGCGCTGGTGTACCTTTGGACGGCCGTTGTCTCACCCCAGATTGTGACGGGAATTTGGTCAAAGTGTGTCCCAAATGCCGGCAAATTTGGAAATCAAGGAATTTTCCAACGAACTTCAAATTTTGCATGCTCCAAACAGTATATATTCCGCACTTGTCATGCAAAATTGACAGATTTTCGCTGGGAAATGGCCGATAAATTTAAAGATGTAGGGAAAACGGAGCTCGGCTACGTGGCTACTCCCCTTACCGTGGCTGTTGGGACACCCTGCGCCGCGCTGGTGTACCTTTGGACGGCCGTTGACTCACCCCAGATTGTGACGGGAATTTGGTCAAGGTGTGTCCCAAATGCCGGCAAATTTGGAAATCAAGGAATTTTCCAACGAACTTCAAATTTTGCATGCTTCAAACTGTATATATTCCGCACTTGTCATGCAAAATTGACAGATTTTCGCTGGGAAATGGCCGATAAATTTAAAGATGTAGGGAAAACGGAGCTCGGCTACGTGGCTACTCCCCTTACCGTGGCTGTTGGGACACCCTGCGCCGCGCTGGTGTACCTTTGGACGGCCGTTGTCTCACCCCAGATTGTGACGGGAATTTGGTCAAAGTGTGTCCCAAATGCCGGCAAATTTGGAAATCAAGGAATTTTCCAACGAACTTCAAATTTTGCATGCTCCAAACTGTATATATTCCTCACTTGTCATGCAAAATTGACAGATTTTCGCTGGGAAATGGCCGATAAATTTAAAGATGTAGGGAAAACGGAGCTCGGCTACGTGGCTACTCCCCTTACCGTGGCTGTTGGGACACCCTGCGCCGCGCTGGTGTACCTTTGGACGGCCGTTGACTCACCCCAGATTGTGACGGGAATTTGGTCAAGGTGTGTCCCAAATGCCGGCAAATTTGGAAATCAAGGAATTTTCCAACGAACTTCAAATTTTGCATGCTCCAAACTGTATATATTCCGCACTTGTCATGCAAAATTGACAGATTTTCGCTGGGAAATGGCCGATAAATTTAAAGATGTAGGGAAAACGGAGCTCGGCTACGTGGCTACTCCCCTTACCGTGGCTGTTGGGACACCCTGCGCCGCGCTGGTGTACCTTTGGACGGCCGTTGTCTCACCCCAGATTGTGACGGGAATTTGGTCAAAGTGTGTCCCAAATGCCGGCAAATTTGGAAATCAAGGAATTTTCCAACGAACTTCAAATTTTGCATGCTCCAAACTGTATATATTCCGCACTTGTCATGCAAAATTGACAGATTTTCGCTGGGAAATGGCCGATAAATTTAAAGATGTAGGGAAAACGGAGCTCGGCTACGTGGCTACTCCCCTTACCGTGGCTGTTGGGACACCCTGCGCCGCGCTGGTGTACCTTTGGACGGCCGTTGACTCACCCCAGATTGTGACGGGAATTTGGTCAAGGTGTGTCCCAAATGCCGGCAAATTTGGAAATCAAGGAATTTTCCAACGAACTTCAAATTTTGCATGCTTCAAACTGTATATGTTCCGCACTTGTCATGCAAAATTGACAGATTTTCGCTGGGAAATGGCCGATAAATTTAAAGATGTAGGGAATACGGAGCTCGGCTACGTGGCTACTCCCCTTACCGTGGCTGTTGGGACACCCTGCGCCGCGCTGGTGTACCTTTGGACGGCCGTTGTCTCACCCCAGATTGTGACGGGAATTTGGTCAAAGTGTGTCCCAAATGCCGGCAAATTTGGAAATCAAGGAATTTTCCAACGAACTTCAAATTTTGCATGCTCCAAACTGTATATATTCCTCACTTGTCATGCAAAATTGACAGATTTTCGCTGGGAAATGGCCGATAAATTTAAAGATGTAGGGAAAACGGAGCTCGGCTACGTGGCTACTCCCCTTACCGTGGCTGTTGGGACACCCTGCGCCGCGCTGGTGTACCTTTGGACGGCCGTTGACTCACCCCAGATTGTGACGGGAATTTGGTCAAAGTGGTTGTTTGAGGGTGTTACATAAGAGGGTGTTACATAAGAGGGTGTAATCCTTTTCGATAAAGCTGAGGGGCACCTTTGTGCATGTACACATTTCTTCTCTGAATTGAGAACAACATGGATCGAATTCGTCCACAGTTCACACCACAACAGATATCATTCTTGGTGACAGAGTACCACCGTACTGACAGTGTTTCTGCAGTGCTTCAGAGGTTCCGCCAAGAGTACCCGAATGTACGATGTCCAACACGAGCAACCGTCTACAAAAATGTCCGGAAGTACCAGGCAACTGGGACGAGCATAAATCTCAATAAGGAAAGATCTGGCCGACCCAGGACTGGGCGATCGGTGGCGAATATCTAAGCTGTTCGCAACGCCTTGCAAGCTCAGCACGCAGCAGATGAAGGTCACAGACATGACAGGAGGATCAGCTGTCGTCGAAATGGCTTAGGGTTGGCGGCGGCAACATTTAACAGGATAACCCGCTTAGACCTGCATCTTCACCCATACCAGATGATCAAGCGTCATTAACTTCTCCCAGGCGATCTCCAGAGGAGGCATCAATTTTGTACTTGGCTACTCCAACAAGGCCCACGGTTCCTTGACGACTTAATCATTGGCGATGAGGCTGGATTTTTCTTAAACGCCATGGTTAATTCCCACAATGTCAGAGATTACCAGCCCCGGGGACAGAAAGATCTTGGATTTGAGTATCAAAGAAACAATGACAGACACAAAATTACTGTCTGGATTGGTTTGGTCGGGAATGGGTCAACCATCGGCCCATTTGTCTTCAGAGAAAACATCAATGGGGAAGACTACCTGCGCATGATAAATGAACATGTTGTGCCTGCCATTAATGCCATTCGCCGCTTTCGTCCTGCCAGAAGAAATGGGCAGCAGTTCAGGCGTGCCTGGTGGGCACAAGATGGGGCACCACCACATCGACGAAGGATCGTGACAGATCGTCTCACAGAGTTGTTTGGCGATCGCGTGATTGCGTTGAACCGGGCTGTGGAGTGGCCCCCGAGATCGCCCGATCTTAGCCCCTTGGACTTTTTCTTGTGGGGGCACCTGAAATCAAAGGTGTACACAACGCCACCGAGAGACCTTGATGACTTGGAAGAACGTGTCACTTCTGAGGTTGATGCTTTGAGGCAAGATGCGGCAATGATTAGACGTGCTGTTTACGAAATGCTGAGGAGAGCTCAAGTGTGTGTGGAGCGAAATGGTGGCCACATGGAGGACTAAGATGTGCATGTGTGACGTGAAACCATCATGAACTTGAATTCCTGCATGATGAAAGATTCATTTCCATGAACCATTGCCTTCTTGAGCCATGCTGTTGTCACTTTGATCAGGAGGGCAAATTCAAGGTCTAAAGTTTGTGGGTTTGTGGAGGGCAAATGGTGAATGAACTTTGTTTGGGAGTTTAGGAGAAACGAAACACATGTCCAAACTTTACAACCATGGTGTGCAATTCTGTTTTAACCCTTTCACGTCCATGCGCAAGCCAATTTAAATTTGCACAAAGTAAATCGCCTGTACTCGCTCATGCGGAACTGATGATGATTGATATGATGGCAAACAAAGCAAGATACCAAGGTCTACTGATACATGATAAGAGATTTCTGGAAACCAATAAAACTTCTATTTGGTAGACAATTTTCGAAATGTATACTTTTTTTTGAAACACCCTGTATAATAAACTTCTACTACTGTTACACATGACCATCAAATGGGTCGTAGTCACCTCCAGCCTCCTCGGTCAAGAGCAAGAGACCAGCACTCGTTTGGTGACAGCTGCACAGCTGCATATGCAACCTGCTGAAGCCAGGTAAGCCGGGGACGACCATGGAGGCCGTTGTCCAAGGTAGAACTGGACGGCAATATCAAGGGCACGACGAGCAGGGTCAGGAGCTTGAAGCCGCCGAACATGACCGAAAAGTACGTGTCGCCTCCCTGAGATCTCTGACAGAATGCTACCAAGCCCCGTGCGCTGCTGGATGGTTGCATCGGAAATGAAGTCGAACCATCGGATACCAAGTATGCGACGCTGACACTGCATGTGAAAATCTTGAATGCGTTCTTGTTCTTGCTTGCACACTGTCCAGGTTTCGGACCCATAAAGGAGGGCAGACAACACACACGCGCGATAAAACCGAAGTTTTACCGGAAGATTGGCCTTGCTCCTCCAAAGACGATTAAGTTGGCCCATGATATGATGGTACTGGCAATGCCAATTCTGCGTAGTATGTCCTTACTGCAGAAACCTGATGAGTCGATGGTGCATCCAAGATAGCAGAAGGACTGGACTGGCTCAACAACATTTAAATCCAGGGAGATTGGGACCGGTGCTGGACCGCATAGAGACTGAACCTTGTCTTTTGTCCATGATGGTTTAAGGCCGATGTAACTTGCCTTAAGGTTGTGAGAGTTTCCCCATATCTGGTTGAATCCTAAATAAAGAGGACGGCATCATCTGCGTACAGGAGATCGGTAAACCTGTGATCACCTACTTCGATTCCCAGTGAAACCTCACACCGTGACAAAGACGATCCATGGCTGAGCAGAACAAGGTGCCCTGACCTTGGCTCTTGTGTCTGAGTGCAGAGCTTTGACGAGATCTGGGATTCCATTTGAGGAGAGGATATCCTAACGCTGGCTTCGGTCTACGGAGTCAAATGCTGCCTTGATGTCCACGTAGGCCACCGAAAGGGGGTGATTGTACTCGTGGTGAAGTTCAGCAAGTACACGCAAAGCAAGAATTGCATCTGAAGTGGAACGGCTGGAGTAAAACCCAACTGCTGTGGTCTCTGCAGGGAAATAAGTAGGGGGTGAATTCTGGCAAGCAGAATATGCGCAAACACCTTGCCAGGAATTGAAAGCAAGGTGATGGGACGGTAACTGTTCCAAGCCATCCTTGAGCCTTTCCCTTTATAGAGAGGAAGAATTATTCCATCTTTCCAGTCTGCCGGAACCGTACCTGAGGACCAGACATTAAAACAAATCTGATAAAGAGCCCTACTTATGGGCATCTCGGCAGATTTTAAATACTCAGGGAAGATGCCATCCTCTCCTGCAGCACGACTTGTCTTCAGCTTGCGAACAGCAGATAGCACTTCACCCAGGGATGGAGGGTCACAGTCGACATCAGAGACCACATATTCAGGAGGTGTTGTGGGTGTTGCTGGTGTCCAATGACTCGTTGAAGTGGTCTTTCCTGCGGGGTAGTGTTTCATCCACTGAGTTACAGGAAGAACCATCTGCCTTGGAGATTAGAAACGGAGCTGAATGCTTGCTGCATTCGCGATGGTTTTGTAGGACCACAAAGTATCATGATTCACTCAACCAGTTCATGTGAGAGATGGTTTGCTTGAAGCACAAAACGTCGAGATGCACTAAACCTGGTCCGGATGAGCGAGATAGTTCTCTTGGACCATAAAGTAACTGAATTCACTCAACCTGGTCCCGAGAGAGATGGTTCCCTCGAACCACAATTAAGTAGTGGGATTCAATTAAGGTATAAATCGTGATCGAGATTGTTACCGTATAAACCACGAAGTAACGGGATTTACTTAACGTGGTCCTGAGTGAGAATTAAGGTTCCTTTAGAAAACAAAGTACATGTATCATGATTTCCTGAGCATGGTCCTGATTGAACTGGTCCTCGTGAACCACAAAGTATCGAGTTTCATTCAACCTGGTGGTTTTCTTGAACACAAAGTGCCAGAATTCACTTGACTTCATCATGAGCGAGATGGTTCTCTTGGATCCAGGGTTACCTGTTTATAGGCCACCCGTCTTTTGTAGCGGCCAGTTTTGTACGGTACCGAAGGTGGCCACTATAGACAAGTGTCACTGTATCAGGATTAGCCCACTCTGGTCCTTAGCCACGACATGGTTTATTTTCTTATTTTGTTAAGACTGTAATTGCGTGCCAATGAGTGTATTTCGTGGAATTCCGTCTGTAAACATATTATTGCATAAAGTCATAATATCCATTCGTCTCAAACGCAGAACAAATTGGACTTATGGTGCATTTTATGTTGTCTATTTTGTTAATATGATTAAAAATTCGCATTGATATCACTAAAAGTTCGTATTTACCTAAGAAAGCCACTAAAATGTATTGACAGGCGACCACAACCCACCGCAACTGACTAGCCGAAGCGAATTACTATTTTGCCCGGGCGGATTAGTATATCGCCCGGGCGGATTAGTATTTCGCCCGGGCGGATTAGTATTTCGCCCGGGCGGATTAGTATTTCGCCCGTGCGGATTAGTATTTCGCCCGGGGGGATTAGTATTTCGCCCGGGCGGATTAGTATTTCGCCCGGGCGGATTAGTACTTCGCCCGGGCGGATTAGCATCTGGGAAATTTGTTCAAGCCTGGAGCTCAGTGCACTTCCGTAGTTTGGGCACACCCTAGGTAAATAAATGGAATAAATAGATAAATAAAACGTGGGCCGGGTTAAACATTGCCAAATATCTATCGTCTGACCAGACAAGTTGAATCGTTTGCTTGTTCATTGAAAACCATGCAACAGTGTATCGTTTATGTACCGTTTCCCGGTACACAGACCTTTTCTATTTTGACCTGGCTCCTAAGCTAAAGGTCTGCTGCCGGCCTACTTAATTTTCGCACCGACTCAGTCGCCACTCGTTGGGTACTTTTCTGCCCATATGCTCAAACAGTTCCCGACACTCCTCGAATTTTGCGTGCCAAAATCCAATTATATTTCACACTTGTCTTGAAAATTTGGCGAAATTCCTCCTAAAACTGGCCAAAGTATTTGCGAGGAAAGGGCAAAAGTCGTTATGATGCCATCTGATGCACCAACCGTGAGTCGTGAGTTGTCCCGGTTTTCATATGGTCCTAATCATGGGAATGCTCGAGCTTTTGAAGGAATGAGGGTCTGCTTTCCCATAGCCTATCTTGTGATTTTGTAAGGAATTTCCCGCCAAACTTCAAAATGTTGCCTGCCAAAATGCATTTTTTTGGGGCGAGGACAGGGGAAAGGTTGTTCTGATTCCATCTGAGGCACTATCTGCAAGTCGTGGGTTGCTCTTGTTTTCATGTGGCCCTGGCAGTCCCTGACAAACCGGTCGAGTTATTGGCGACCTTAGCTGAAACTATGATGCCGACCTTTATACTCAAGTTTCTCACCGACTGCTGCCCATAATTATGTCCATGATATATAACCGTGTGTCGTGGCGTGCTCTGGTTCTCGTGGTCTTAACCACATCATTGCTCGAGCTTTGATGAAAGTGTGACCTTATTTGCATATCCTTTCTTGCCGAAATCTGGCATTTTTCTAAATTTCTAGTGGTGTCCCGGCTGCAGCTAGGAATATTAGCATTGGATGTGAAGACTGAAGAACCGACGCATTTTAAAGCAAAACAAACAAACAAACAAACAAATAGGTGAATAAATAACACAGATATATTACCAAAAACGAAAAACATGCATTTAGATTTTGGACAATGGCACAGTCGAGAGGTTTATTGCACAATTTTAGTGATGAAAACACTGTTCGTGTACTTGCTGTCTATACAGTTACCGTGTCATATTTATCCAAATAAATATAATTATCAAGAAGAACTATAACTTGCCCCTTATTGGCATACACGTGAACAACATTTGTGCAATATTAAAGGCATTATACAACATCGGCATTTGCCTGCAATACCTTTAATTTGCGTCGCGCCTGCTACTGTTACGCGAGACGCGTTCATTGCACCAACGAATCCCTTCGTTTTGATTCCAGAACGGCACGTGTTGACATACCACAGTGTATATTGCTAATTAACTAGTATTATTTGTACATACACCTTGTGTACAATAAATTATGTACAAACGTTTACAAAAAGAACATATATTCACTTCAACTGCCCTTAAGAACAATCCGACGAGGAAACGCGTACTGATAAATTATTACGAGTGGTTTGTTGAATTATGCTTACAAAATCAAACGTGTTGGAGAGATCAATAAGACAATGAATTGGTAGAAAAGCGAATTTGTCATGCGTATCCCAGCATAAAATGGAAATGCACCAAAAAAGCACCAGCTTTAGAAATAAAGGGTATTAAATGGGTAAATTACCGGATGCATAGATACACAAAAAGGGGACACAACCAATTGTCAAAACATACACATCGTAGTAAGAACAAAATAATTTAGAAAATGTTGACAATCTCTGAAGGGTAACGAACCCAACTAACAGAATAATAAGCAGAAGTGCAAGCCACGTTTAAGTTTGATATCTAACCCACAAAGAAGCTTTACGAACTTCTGAAAATACAAAAAAATGCAGCGTCGTCTGCTGGTAAAAGATGCGCCATATTGTCCACAAAATTGTTCAGGCCATCGTAAACTCTGACTCACTTTCCAGACGATTCTCGCCTGCAATGTTAGGATAGTACATGTAATTCGATGTATTCACCAAAAGCGTGCATGTTCAATATTTGTTTCTCGGGAACGCGATCAACTGATTTGACCCCACTTCTGTGTCTGGTGTATTTTGTATTCATTATTAAAAATCGAGCCAGGGCATTTCGCGGCACGTTTCTGTTTAAAGGCCTGTACATGTAGGTGATCTGTTTTTGGGCGATTCTGCGAATAAATCCATTATAAATCAAAAGAAAGACATCAACAAACTCATCCGAAGAAATTTCAGCTTTGTCAAATGTACCACGTTTAAAAAACCCATGAAAATCCATATGAGTTTGGCGGGGTGTTTCAAATATTCGTTATCAGTTGATCGGGTACTATGTGGCTTGCGTCATGCACTCTGTGGCGCACATCATATACTGCGTGTGCGCGCGATCCACAAAAATGCATCGCGTTGGAACAAGCACACGCAGTACACAGCGCAAATGCATTTTGGAACTCGTAGATGCGAACCAAAAATAAGTAAATCGTTTGCAAACGATCTAAATAATTTCATCTTTACGGATTATTTTCTGGTAAATTTATATCATTTTGAGCGGAAACCTTTCATTGGGTAGTTGCTATTAATTCAATCTTTACTTTCAGAACTTTTCCCCTGTAAACTCGTCGATTACTTTTTGGGGTCATTGCAAATGATACACTGGGCCTTTAACTCCCCGGGACACAAAATCTGAAATATTTCACGTCCACGGGACCCCTCAATTTTCCCCGTTTAATTGGTAGCCTACGTGGGTAGCTTATTATCCTGTAATACGCGTTCCCACTGAGAGAATGTTGACAGGTTTTGTGTTTCATCGTGGGTAAAGGATATATCAAAGTTTCTTTGGCAATAGTGGGCAATTCCCAAAATTAGTGGTCCAAAACGTTTGGTGTCCCAGTTATGTACGACACCCCGAGCTTCAAAAATCGCCATTCATGATCAAAAATTCTCAGTAATAGACTGTGGCCTGTGATTATAGAGGACAGCACCATATTCTTGAATTCGATTACTGACAAATAATCAAAACAAAAGGCCATAAAGGCTCATAATGTGTTCCATGATATTGAATAGGAATTTGGTGTCTGGTTAATTTACATACGTCAATGGACATTATTGGCACATACTGTGCCAATAAAGGCGCCGATAGTTTGACTTCACGCCATGGGTACAAACAAAAGGGCAAAGGGCAAGGTGTTGCTCTATACGTGACTGGAACAGCGTGTGCTCACTCTATAATGTACTATATTTAAAGGTCTAATATATAATTTACAAGATGATTCTTTACGGATTTCTGGAATAATGGCATGACATATCTAAAAATGAATGTTGGTAAACTAACCTGCACAAATGTAGCCTTTATGCAGCAATGCCTCAGAACTCTATCCATGGCTATTGTGCTAAGTACAGTGTGAATGATAACAACAAAATGTTTGCTAGCAAACATTTTTTACCGCGTTTTCATTTCTTGCAGAAAGTACGATCCTGGATAGAAATAAATCCATTGCTCCCATTGATATCAACCTTTGAATAAGTTGTTTTGTCAACTCATCTGAAGTAAATATTTGGGTCATTGCAAATTATGGCGCTTAAACTCTGACATGGCAAATGGGGTGAGGTTAGTTTCAGATAAATGTACAGTTTTGTTAATGCAGTTTTCTTTTAACCGATAATTATTCTATATTTTGACAACCTCATTTAGACCAAATGACAAAGCTATTTTGAAAGCTATTTTGAAAGTATTCAGCCTGCAACGTTTAACGTTGTAGGCTAAACAACTATTTCTATTTTAATTACTGCAATTGATTCATATTTACAAAATTTTCAGAAGTAAATGTAAAAATTTGTCACGCTTCCTTTAAAAAGGGAAAACATTTTGCGTGATGTCGCATGCTTTGTGTCTATGCACTTTGGTGATTGTTTACATCATTTATTAACTTAAAAACATACCGCAGTGATAATCTTAATAGATACACATACATATATAGACTTTATAACAAAACAAACAATATATTAAGAGTTATTTTGCTGCAAAATGCATTTTCTGTCACACAAAAAAGGTTTTGTACAAAAAGCTAAAAATTTTTATGAACTTTGTTTATACAATATTTAAATTGAATAGTTAATCTGTACAGAATAAACGGACAAATCAATCTTGTCTACATGTGTGGTATACACATTATAATATTCATTATGATACACGTGCATAATATTACACCAACTATGAATTTTAAATTTGAAAATACCATCGTGGTAAAGTACATTCGAGTTCCACCCTGGCCAGCACGCTATGAGTTTTTAGCGTATTTTCGGGATAAGGGTGGATTCACATTGAACGTTTTGGTGCGTAAATTTGAAGCGCGCGCTTTCAGAAAAAGCGTTGTGGAGGGATGTGATTTTTCATTGCGTCGTTTCACTCCAAATTTTTCTCCACATCACGATTTTTCTCCAAACGACGCGCGTCGCATTTACGGGCGACAAGGCTTAAGGGGCGTTCACACTATCGCGGAAAAAAATGGCTTTGCGCGCAGCTGCTCCATAGGGTTGTACAGAAACTGGTTTACCGTTTGCGCGCGGCCTATCGCGACGCGCAGAACGTTTCGAGCTGGGTCAAAGTTGAAATATGTTGAACTTTGACCGCGGTGCGCTGACATTTCCAACGCGCAGCCAATAGAGTATCGGAGAAGCCCTAGTTAATGGAGTGGAATTTTCTATTTTGGAGAGATCGACACTTGGGACATCATGCAACGCGGTGAGCGCAGCGCGGCGTGCGCAGCGCGGCGTGCGCAGCGCGGCAGTGTGATTTTTCCGCAATAGTGTGAACTCCACTGTAGCGTGAAATGTGCATGTGCCACGGCGTATATAGGCAAATTACATACATTTACCACAGTATGTAGTGGCGGAAATATGGTATCAAAATGGCCGCCACGCATATTATTATGAACGACCAAATATGACGGCATCAGCGAACCGGTTGTCACAGCAACAGCTATGCTACATCCCCTCTCCCTCCCAACACCCCTTGCACGAGTCATACGACAATGCCCTGAAATATGATCCTGCACGGCTCACTTGCCAATAAACTCAATTTGCCAATTTGCACTAATTATACGCGGTGTTGGTAATTCGTTGTCATTATGGTCAGTGCACACAGTCGTAATTCAAGGCCAATCATTGATGCTAATAATTGCTCGCTGTCATCTCGTAGCGCTAATTACCGTTGATGGAGAGAATTTCCTTTGGCATTATCGTACAATGGATCTTTCAATTTTTGGATTCGATTTTTCGTTGCAGACTGTGTGTATCCGTGAATAATCCATGCAAGCAAATGCGGTGTAATTTCTTCCAGTCAATGAAGCTATATATTAACATTTTTCTTCGCAGTAGTAATTTTCATTTCGTTCGACAAATATCGTATTCGTCTGATAACAATACTCTTTTGCGTGTTTTGCCCAGTAGCGTATGGAACTTTTTCAAAATTGGCGCCCATGTTTGGTAATTTTTACTTCTGCAAGGGTGACAAGTGGAACTTAATAAAAGTGACGGACTTCCCCTATAAAATTTAACAGAAATAAAAAGATCAGACCTGAAGGAGTGTCCTGCTTTTTGTCCCGAGACGCTGTTGGAATTTTGAGTATTGTATAAATAATTTTTGAAAATTGAGCAATTAGCGTTGTTTCCTATGGGGCCGATAGTTGGGTGCACCCCAGTATTAGTGGAGCAGATAAGTGAATATTTCAGGGGAATCGTTCACAAGTGGATACAAGCACCAAATTTTGCATGGATATCCCTCTTGGACCACTTATTTGGAAAAGCCCGTTAGCCACTTGAAAATTCAAAATGGCCGCCATTTTTTCAAGATGGCCGCCTTGTCGACATAGAATTGTGTTTTGACCTCATAAAATGTCAGAGATTCGTCCAATTTGAATGATCTTGGAATCCATTAATTTGTTTTATCAATTATTAACAATTATTAACACCGCGTGGTAAGGCTGACTGCACCAACCTCCGTAGGAGCCACTGGGCAGGGTGCGCCACTATGTCTGAATTGGCATGCTCTCTGAGAACTACATGTATAGTCTTGTGGCCAGACCTTCTGGGGATGCTCGGCTGGCCAAAACATCTGGAGATTTGCTGTGAGAACTCATCGCTGATTGGTTGACGTCCGCACCGAATTTCGGTGCGGGACCCCTGCGAAGCTTTTGGCTCATTATCATAAGCACCGTGGTAAAGCTTGGAAGGCTGCACACACACCAGTATCACAACACACACCAAATTATCTTTACGTGAAACATGACACATACCTTCGCCCACATTACGTTACAGTTTCGCCACGAGACTACCAGAGAACCTGCACTTCTAGGGATTTTTGAGACGCGCAGCTCTAGAGATGAGCTCTTAGACCTAGAGGAAATCCGTCACTTAAAGGGCCCATGATTTGGGATTTTTATCAATGAAATCTAAGCTGTAAAACCACTTTACTCAGTTACAGTCATAAAAATCCTATTTGTAGCTGGTTTTGTGGGTTAAAACAAATAAGTTTAGTTTTTATGCTAATGTATTATTAGTTTTTATGCATATTCATGACCAAGGTCATGATGTCACAAAAGGCAAAAACAGACTC
This sequence comes from Henricia sp. BOLD:AAB3569, assembly GCA_037783545.1. Taxonomy (NCBI): domain Eukaryota; kingdom Metazoa; phylum Echinodermata; class Asteroidea; order Spinulosida; family Echinasteridae; genus Henricia; species Henricia sp. BOLD:AAB3569. Next base: position 16,366 of record JBBELK010001731.1, read on the forward strand.
CACAAAAGATTCCACTCTTTTCTCAAACTTCCTTGAAATTTTGTAATCCATGGCTGTTTGAGTTTGTTTTCCATTTTGCCTGTTGTTAAGCCATGACAAAACTGTGGGAGCTAGAGAAAACTGCAGCAATTTGCTTCAAGTCCAACTTGAAGTTTTCCCTTCCGTCTTCCTTAAGTGATGCACTCCAAACAGCGCCCTCTGTCTCTGATTTATTGTAATGAAATCTTCAAAGTTGAAAAAGTCTACCTTGTATTGATTTTACATCTGTCATATGAAGCAAAGATTAGGCACAAAGCTGTTTAGCACGTCATGGGCCCTTTAAGGAGAGTCTTGTTGATAATTGCCTCGTTAATCACAAGTTGACTGTATTTAAGAAACTTCTGTTCCCATCAGGAAATGGCATGATAGGAAACTTGCATTTTTTTAATGGGAAAGGATACACCAAATGTCCTTCCTTGTCTGTTATTGTCGGCCCTAACTACCATAGCACGTGTGGTCTAGTGGGTATGAAGCGGGAATCCCAATCAGAGGTTGGGGGTTCGAGCCCCACTTCGACCAACGTGTCTGTGTCCCTGGGCAAGGCACTTAATCCCAGTTGCCTCGTCAACCCAAGCGATATATGGGAAGCTGTTAAGGGGAATGCCACAATCTAACTGCTGATAGGGATGTGCGCCTGACCAGCAGCCACCTAGTTGAAGCGAAATGGTTCTGGTGATTCCCTGATGGCAGCGGTAATAATGGTAACAGCGCCTTGAGCACCCTGCAGGGTGGATATGTGCGCTATACAAATCTAATCATTATTATTATTATTATTATTATCATTATTATTATTATTATAGCGTGCTGCTAAAATTAAGGTGCTGTCACACCATAAGGCGCTGCTCTAAAGGGTACTTTCACACCACAGCACGCGGATAAAGGGGGCTGTCACACCACAAGGACCCTCTACAGGACGCGTTCCTTCCATAGGGGACAGTTAGAAGATGTTATCACACCATAGAACACTGCTACATGTAGCTCCTTCTTACCATAGCACTTAGCTAAAGGGTCTGACACCACAATGTGCTGCTAAAGGTCACTTTGCCACCATAGCGCGCAGCTAAAGGGTGCTATCATACCATAAGGCTCTGCTATATGGCGCCATCACACCATAGTGAGCGGCCAAAGGGTGCTGTCACACGTTATGGCGCTGCTAAAGGGCGCCTCCCCACCATAGGGGGCATGGCTAAATGGTCCTATCACACCATAAGGTGCCGCTATAAAGCTCGCCTTCCCACCATGCCCGACGTCTAAAGGGTGCTGTCACTCCATAAGATTCCGCCTTCCCACCATAGGGCTTGGCCAAATGGTGCCGTTACACCAACAGATGCCGCGAAAGTGTGGTGTGCCCTTCCACCATAGGGTGTGGCTAAAGGGTGCTGTTACACGATAAGATGCCGCTAAAGGGCGCCATACCAACATAGCGTGCCGGTAACACCATAAGGCGCTACCAAAGGGTGCCTTCCCACCGCAGAGTGCAGCTAAAGTGTGACGTCACACCATCTTCCCACCATATGGTGTGGCTCAAGGGTGCTGTCACACCATAATAGGTGCTGCCAAAGAGCGCCTCTCCACCATAGGGCACGGCTACAGGGTGCTGCTTCGTCATAAGATACCGCTTACGGGCGCCATACATGTACCAACATATAGCGTAGGACTAAAGGGTGGCGGTAACACCACAAAGAGGCTGCTAAAAGGCGCCTTCCCACCTAGGGCACTGCTAAATGGTGCGGCCACACCATAATATGCCGCTAACGTATGCCCTTCCAAATAGGGCGCGACTAAAGGGTGCTATTATACGATAAGATGCGGCTAAAGTGTGCCCTTCCACCATAGGGCGCGGCTAAAGATTGGGTGTTGTTAGACGATGAGATGCCACTAAAGGGTGCCATTCCATCATAACGTGCCAGTAATACCATAAGGCACTGCCGAAGGGTGCCTTCACACCATAGCGTGCTGATAAGGGTGCTGTCCCATCATAAGGCGGCGCTAAATGGCACCTTACCACCATATGGTGCAGTTAAAGTGGGCTGGTTACACCATAAGGCACTGCTAAAGGGTGCCTTCCCACCATCATAGGCACAGCTAAAGGGTGCTGTTATACCTTAGGATGCCGCTAAAGGGTGCCATACCAACATACCGTGCGACTGAAGGGTGCCAGTAGCACCATAAGGCACTGTCAAAGGGCGCCTTCCCACCATAGGGTGCTGCTAAAGGGTGCTGTCACACCATCTTCCCACCATAGGATGTAGCTAAAGGGTGCCGTCAAACCATAAGACAATGCTAAAAGGCGCATTCCCACCATAGGTGCGGCTAAGGGGTGCTGCTACACCATAATATGCCCCTTAACCCGAGCGTCAATACCCCCAAAACAGACGCGGTTGATCCTAGCGACTGTTTTGAAGAGTATGTTTGTTTTACCCATATAGCCTTCTGTGGTGGACGAAGTACAAGTCAAATGGTCTGAATATGTTGAATGGAGATCCCTTACATCATATAAACTGGAAATTTGACTTATCCGACAATATATACAAGCCCAACCCCTAGAAGTACACAAGCTCTGCCCCACTCAAATCATGCAGTGATAAATGGTCACTGTGCGTAATTGAAATTTTGCTGGGGATTATTTCCACTGGACTGAAAGGTATTTGTTGTGTACATAATACACTTTGTCTGGGTCAGCGAATGGTCGAACACAGCTGTTGTTTGCATACAGGGCTGGGAAAGCATGGGTGATTGATTGTGCGGCAAACCAAGTGCTTGCAAGGGGATCAGGTTTTGTACACATTTCAATGAGGATTCCCTGAAATAAATGCCCTGCTTCCTGCGGTTCGCTGTGGCCGAAGGGTGAACCCCGGATTAAAGGTGACCGCACAGGCTTAAATTAGAAGGGTTAATAGAGGAATACCTTGGGTTTGAGCTTTATCAGCCAACAAAAGTTTAGTAATTAAAATAAAACTGCAAATTTGTACTTCGACAACGGTACCATTGAAGATCGGAGGGTTAAGGGCCTTAATCAACCAAAAATGATAGACAGAAGCCCCTGAGGAAATTTAGAGTTATAAATTCAGCTTCTAGAGGATCAAAAACATATAATTGGATTCCAAGATCATTCAAATCGGACAATTCTCTGGCATTTTATGAGGTCATGTCATAAGGATATGGTGGCCATCTTGAAAAATGGCGGCCATCTTGAAAAATGGCGGCCATTTTGAATTTTCAAGTGGCTAACGGGCTTTTCCAAAAAAGTGGCTCAAGAGGGATATACATGCAAAATTTGGTGCTTGTATCCAGTTTTGAAGGATTGTTTCACTTATCTGCTCCACTATATAGGGAAATTCCGTCTTTTTCCCGCCAGCTCAGAGCGCATTCTAGACGGCGTAACATCATCACACGTCGACACCGGTTTGGAATGGCAGTGAATTATGTCACCGGAGAGGCTTAAACCCTTCGCGTGTCACGAATTCTTCTTGCCAGTTGAGGCGCATGTGCACACCCTCCATGGCATACCTAACGGTCAGACATTCAATCATTTTAACAATATTGTACTTAACGTTAAAAAGGCAGAGCAACTTCAACACGGCATACTGTATGTCAATTTTCACTAGGCCATAAGGGTAGGTTCACACTAAACAAATTTGTTCTCGCGTTAAGGCCTAGTCACACACATGCGTCAAACGTCAAGCGTTGAGCGTCAATATTAGACGTGCAATGTTGGGAAATTCCATAAATTCAGATTTACATTTTAGAGACTTTATGGGCTTGTATTGCTTCACGTATTCAAGTTGTTTGACTTTAAACACATGTTCTTCAAGCATCCTTGATGGAAGTGTAATTCCTAAAAAGAAAAACTGATTGTAATGCCATTCTCAATAAGCGAGGTACGTTTTAAAAAATTGGGTTTTTGTTTACCTATTATGCTTGTTGAGAATGGGATCACAATGTGATTTTCAGGAATTACACTTCCATCAAGGATGCTTAAAGAATATGTGTTTATAATCAAACAACTTGAATACCTTCAAAGTCTATGAAATGCAAATCTGAATTTATGGAATTGCCCTGTTATTTCTGGACGTACCAAGTTAACTTTCCATTCCGAAAAAGAGATAACTTTATTTATAATAAAGATATAATGTATATACTATTATTAACATAGAAATACATATTTCGGAATTAAATGTTAAATTGGCACGTCCAGAAATAGAGATATCTTTGTTATCATTGTATACGCCATACTTGACGCGCGACGCTTGACGCGTACGTGTGACCTGGGGCCAATTTCATGGCGTTGCTTAGCACGAAAATTTGCTAAGCACAGGATTTATTTGCTTTATAAAATGGATTACAAGCCAAAATTATACACCAACTTGTGTTCCTTGCAAGAGTAGGAGAATACCTTTCAATATACATCACTTACGATTTTGGCTGGCAATCCATTTTTGCAAAATAAAGCAAACAAATCCTGTGCTAAGCAAAATGTTGTGCTAAGCAACGCCATGAAATTGGCCCCTGGGCTGCGTTCCACATACGCGAACGTTTGCAAACGTTGGGGCCAACTTTTTGTCCAATGTGGAACGGATTGTTTGTCAAAATACATTGACAAGATGGCGGCGTCCAATGTCCTAGCGGTCGTAAAGACGTTGTAATGTGGCTCGGCGCTTTTGATTGTGTATCGCCAGCGATACGGAGAAAAACACGAAAGGTGCGATTTATTTGTTCTTTTCAAAACTGGAAACCATCGTGTCATCTTTCATGTCGCGTGCGCCATTTTGAAATGACTCGCTAACAACGCGAACAACCCAACAGTTTAATGGCCAACATTTGCCAACGTTGGTGGCGCACAGTGCGTTTCACTCGAAATTGTTGGCTAACGTTCGCTAACGTTACGTTCGCTAACGTTCGCTTATGTGGAACACAGCCTTGGATTTAATTTATTTAGTAATTAAATAACGTTAAGGATAAAATGCCAAAGAGTGACGCCTTTTTGCAGTGGTGGTGGCGGTTGCACACATTGATCACTGAATCGGGGCTTGTTGCAGAAGCACAGAGAAAGGTGAGGTGATCTGTGCGAAGAACAATATCCTTGGCATCTGACGAACGTTGACGCAGACTACTGTCCCCTCTTGGAAGTAAGATCCAGGGCATCTATTAACTCTAACTCACTGGAGTGTATGGGAAATCGTATTGGTTTTGGAGGAATGAGGGGTGTCAGGGTTGAAGAGCACAGTGGACTGCGACGGCACACTATAAGTATTACTCAGAAGGACTAGACCAGTCGGATTCGAAGGTACAACATTGGTTGTTAGTGTTGAGTAGTGCGTTGTAATTTTGCATGTAGTGATTTCCTCTGAGTGGCACAATACTTTGGAGGAGCATACTATTTTCCCAAAGCAGCTTAAACATGCAGTTTTCGAAGTCAGCCAGCGACGCACGGCACTGGTCTTCGTTGTTTGAATATTGCAGTTAAGTGCATAACTTTCTCGGCGAGAAAAGTATGGGTCAGCGCAGATGTGCATTTCGAGTCTCACAACGCGAGTATATTATATTTATGTGTTGCAAAATGGGCTGACCTAAAACTGCAGGTTAAAAATCATCTTCGGTCCTCAGTTGGTTGTGGGAGTTTTTGTGAGTACGAAAAGGTTTAGTCGAAGAACGACTCGGGCCATTTTATTGACGAGGCACAATACCAACTGTGGACCTGCCGCAAACCAGGTTCACTGTGAGAGCACGTTGACGTAGCCTAAAGTCACTGTTTATGATTATGGTAAACTTTTCCAGACAGTAAAATGTGAGAATCGAACTCTCGTTTACAAGTGCCGATGCTTTGACCACTCGACCACCTTGCCGTTGTTAAGTAAAGGCGGTTCGAATCCTGCAGCAGATACCAACATGATGAAAGATGTGGCTTTATTTACGGGCACGTGTATTTTCAGATGAGCCTTTTTCTCATTTAGACGTAGTGCATCATTTTCTAAACGATAGAGCAGATGTTATAAGACTATTTTTTGAAGAGTGGTTTCTTTAAAAACCAGTTGTGCATATACTAAGTAGGTAAGGCGTCGTAGACGTTAGGGGCTGGAGGTCGTTTTGCCGCAAGGGAGTAACAGTTTGTACCAAGCCTCCGCTTCGCCAGAAGGTAGAAAAGTAACATTGTCCAACCAAATCATGGTGTCGCCCAGTAGAGTGTTTCTGCCGAAACGGCCGCCGTCAGCCCACAGTGAAACCTGGTGACATACCAACAAAAAAGTCAGTTTTGTACATCCAATGGGAGAGGTCATGTATTCCCCTTGACTGCGAACAATGCTCACAAAAATAAGACGAAAAACGACCACCCCCCCTCCCCCCCCCCCCCCACCCCCTCTAACATTTATATGTCCACTTTAGTATTCTTTAGGGTGCGGGTGGGGGTGATGGGGTGTGGGAGTTGGGGTGCGGGTGATAGTGTTTTAATCCGTAGGAATATTTTATTCCGTGTGAAGCTGCAAGCCATTTTCGGGTTGTCTATACAGTAAGTCACATAGGGCAACAATAATTAATGTAGAAATGACGAACATATTCACGACCAAACAAATATATAATATTCTCGGGAAATTTTGTTTCTTTAAATTTTGTGAGCAGTATATATCTATTGAGATGTCATTTACACATTTTGTTTTCGCGTGTTGTTGTTATTTTCTTTCGTTTCTTCTATAACGATTGAAATTGTTTGGTAGCTGTTAAAGTTTGATGAGTTCGATGTTATAGCTCTATGTCAACTTACTTGTAATGCTAAGCCCGTAACGCTGGTGTTGTACATGAAGACTTCGTTAAATTTAGGTTCCTTGGCAAACTTGCAGATGTGTGTCTTCTTTTTGGAGACCTTGCGGTCGCCTACAACCAGATAGCCTTTCACGTACAGGTCTGGGCACGGAAAGGAATGGTGGGGAGAACCAAACGAAGTCATTTAATTATCAATCTATTCTTGCACATTCCGCTTGAGCCTTCCGCTTGGGCCATTACATCATCCGCAGGGACCAATAATGTTACTCCATGTGTTGACAAGAAAACCCCGACTAAAAGTCGTTAAACAATACAATGTAGTGACAAACACCACATTTTTTACCCTTGTAAAATTAGTAACTTTGTTGGGAAAATTACTTTTACAAATTGTTTGCAAACGCTTTATTATTATTATTATTATTATTATTTTAATTATTGTTTTGTTACCATCCGTACAAGACAACAACAAAACATGCATGGATTTTAAGGTTTTCTGAAGCCTTACTGCTTCTATCCGGGTGGAATGTTTACAAGGCAGTTTATCAACATTCTTCTTTGGTTATAAAGCTGTTTAAATTCGTAAAGAGTTTCATCTGCAAATGATAAAATGGGCCCTTAAAAGTACATTTTGCTTGAGCCTTCCGTTCGGGCCATTATTTTATTAGCATCTAGGTCCTTTACCAGTCTTAAACGTACAGTTTAAAACCATACACCTACTCATTTATTCTCTTATTAAAACCAAAATATGTATTTTGCGACATGACTTAGTCCTAGGTGATTTTAATCACTGGACCAAAATGGACCAAAATGCTTTACTGCAACACAAGCAGTATCTGAGGGCCGAGTTTTTGCGTCCGTAAGCAAAAGCATGTTTGTGACATTGTCAAAGGTGATCATCAAAGATGATCATTGGTTGCTACATACGATCGCGAAAACGTGACCCGCCTGTTTTGTGCCTTCACGCAAATAAATTAGCGAAAACATATGCGCCAGGTCGCCACGACTAGTGCTACTAATGTTACAGCTATCGCCATTTCGTTCCATTATAAGGCCGACAGAATGAAAACTCCGGTTTACCGTCCACCGCCCGCATGCTGTCGTGGCCCCCGCCCAAAAAAAGTCATTATTTTAAAAAAATGTCATTATTTGGAAAAATACTACCTCACTGAAAGATGGACAAAGCACGCGTGTACTTAGCCTAAAATAGCAATTGTCAGATGTGTTTTGACAAGTTGGGGGAGGGGCTTGGGAAGTTTAAATGCCACTTTTGACGTCATATCATGCCCAGTGCTTCGAAATAGAGTCGACGACATCAAACCGAACATGCCCGAAGGCGAGTCTCCACGTTTTTGTATCATGTGATTTGATTGGCTTAGAGGCGGACCATTCTGTAAAACTGACCAATAGGAGCTCCTGTAGCATAGCGTAGTTCCTCTAGCTAAGGGCTGCGTTCCAAAATTACATGTATATACGCGAACGTTTGCTTGCAAGGCCAGGTTAGCCAACAGCTGGTACCCAGCTTCCGATAGACTACTGCATAGGCACAAAAAAACGGTCACCAGTGACAGACGTGCTGATGTGCTGATGAATCGGAAATCGATCTCCCGGCCACCAGGTTTTATTTCAGTAATTTCCTACTTTCTAGAGTTCACACTGAAATAAATAAACAATCATCTATCAAAAGGAATAGTTGGTGATACATGTTCAGCGATTTGTATCAAGTGATGGCGTGATATTGTGTGGATATGGATTGATTTTTTTTTTACATGGTCATAGGCTGCGTGATTTTAGGAACGACGCTGATGATGCGGGCGGGATCAGAATGGAATACATACGTACGTGCACGCACATGTTTGCAAGTTCTGCAGGGCCGTGAGAGCATCGTGCGGCTGGGTGATAAAACGATTGATGGACTACTCGTAGGCCCTACCCTATATATTTAAATATGTTTATTAAAACATGTGTTTTTAAAATTTATATTTAAATCATCGGATTTTTAATATTAAATCAAAGAAGTGGGAAAGCATTGGGAAGTTGATCATGGATTCAGACCTTGTGTGTAAAACAATGAATGAATGTTTCTATTAAAAATGTTTTCTCACAAAATCTAGATGACAGTCGAGACTATTAACATGATTAAAGTGATTCATTTATTGGACTTGCATCTATCTACAAGTAGGAATAATAGGCCGAGCTTCTGCTTCACTTGTCTGAAGTTGACTGTGCATCAGCCTGTATAATAATAAAATAATGAATAATGAAAAATGAAAAAAAGCCTCATCATTTTTCGAAATCCCTCGGACGGTAAACCGGATTATTCATTCTCGTGGGCTAATAATGCTGAACAGAAATTCAGTATGTAAGTACAATCAAGTACACCTAATTCCCCTAGTTTGTCTAATCTAACACGGTGGTTCCCAGAGCAGGTTTGAATTGAGGCAGCAACAACAGAAAGCAGAGCATCTGCACATGCCATTAGGGAAACCAATTTAAAATACATGCTGTACGTTGTTCTTTGAAAACGAAATGCGCCTGTCAGACCGGTCATATAGTTGTTCTATAGTCTTACCTGGCGGGTGCTCCGTCTTGAATTTGTAGCTTATTTTCCGACACTGGATGACATCCACATACAACTCATCCCCATCCGCTTTGATTTCTTTTTTAAGGCCTAGACGTATTTCACCAGTCGTTTCATAGTCCCCTGAAGAAAGGTCAAAATCATAAAAACAGATATGATGGACACTAGCATTTTCTCAGAAATCGAAATATATATTTATATATACGTACATGTAGTGGCAAAGATACAAGACTTGGGAAAGTTGTGTGTAGGCCGACTTGTGCTTTGTGCAAATGATCAGCCGTTGATGGAAGAAAAATGAAACGCTACGAGTTGGTTAATATACAAATATTGACTGCTCATGAGGGTGATGGTGCAAACTATCGTCCCGAGGTTATTTTGAGACGGCAGGCCTGCTATTTTCCCGAGGCCGTAGGCCGAGGGAAAATAGCAGGCCTGCCGTCTCAAAATAACCGAGGGACGATAGTTTGCTCCATAACCCGAATAAAGAGCAGTCAATATTTGTTTTATATACCTCATACATTGATTTTATGTGTCAAAATTATTGGTATTTTTGACCTATGACGCAGAGGTCAAACAATAGTACTTTTTCAGTTGCCCAAAATTGTACTATCCTTTGACCTATGACGCAAAGGTCAAACAATAGTACTTTTTTTAGTTGCCGTCGGAAATGGTTAAACTATTCCATGTCAGGTGATCTGCTTTTAACCAATCAGTTAACGAGACTCAATGTATGAGGTATATAATGATATTTAGTGAGGCGGTTATCAATAAGCTTGTTACGTGTAACATTTTCATTATGGCTAGGGCCCGAATTCTTCATTTAAATAGAGGTGCAGCTTAGAAAGCCACATGCTACGCTGTTGTTGCCACGTGGTGAACGTCAATGCATAGCAATCAACAGTCTGGTTGCTTATGACATTCTCTCCTACGGTGAACACGGTATTGATTCTGTGCTTCACACATAGCAACACAAAATTAGAATAGTGTGCGTGTTAAAGGAAACACGTCTGAGTAAACGCCTAATTATGCGAAAAACGTAAAAGGCTGATTGGGCCGGTTACCACACCAGGTTGTACGCAGTCAAAATAAAAATTTCTGTCGAAACGAGTTGCCGATTTAATTTATAAATACATGTTTGTATTTTTCTCTGTCTCCAGTTGCGTTGATATGGCAGCGTTCTGCGGCCCCAAGATGTTAATATCGGAGTTGCAGTTTAAAGGCGTCAGAGCTAACTTCATGGTAGAAATAAATGTGAGTATAACACTTTTGATAATTTTGTTGTGTAGGTAAACTTGTTGGTTTCGAAAGAATGCCATACATGGACACTGCCTGGACCATGCACACAAGCTATGGAACAAGTTGCAACTTGTTTTTCATCAGTAAAATCATGAAATGTATCCCTTTTAATTTTGAATTTTATCATTAAAAGGAAAATAAAATACATGACCCGCCATGGCAAAATGAGGAATGTCCCCTATAAATATCAAAACCACGTAATTCGACGCCTCAAGTGAAATGTACGTGACAATTTTGTCCATAATCGATTTTGGTTTTTGTGCATGTTTGCATTGCATAAGAAATTGTTGTCAAAATGTTCAATAAACCTGTCAAAAATGAGATTTTCTGATTTTCATCTGCAGCAGCTGCGTGACACATTTTTTTTCAAAGCTCTTTTTCTCAAAAAGTCTCTCTGGCAACGACAGCGCGCTGTTCCATATTTCTTGCGTCATATTTCCCAAATGCAGTACGTTACAGAAATAAATGTCGTGTTATTAGAAAGCTAAGGAATTGGTCATTATTCTCGTGTTTAAATCTCAAAAAGTCAAATTTAGGGGACATTCCTCATTTTGCCGTGGCGGTTTTACGTGCCGGTTTTTTGGGCCATTACAACTACAAATCGCCAGAGTCCGTGCATGGTAATCTTGTCATTTGGCGGGAAGTTGAATTTTCCAAACACCACACTTTTCCCTAAAGATAATATAGCGCCGTAGGCGCAAGATATACCACTCTATATCCTGACTTTTGTCGTACCTCAAGGCTCCATAATGCATACTGCTATTCGCCACATAGATTACACCATCAGAGCAGCGTTGTAGTCGAGTCCATCACAAGCCGGTGACTAGCCGGTGACTAGCCGGTGACTAGCCGGTGACTAGCCGGTGACTAGCCGGTGACTAGCCGGTGACTAGCCGGGGACTAGCCGGGGACTAGCCGGGGACTAGCCGGGGACTAGCCGGGGACTTGTGATCTGATAGACAGTTTGTGATGGACTCGACTACATCATTGCACGAGAGGCATGTCAAACAGACACGAGGGCGACTGGTGTGCTTACTAAATTGCCACCTTGACGTACTACACTTTATTTAATTGCTTTTACAACGGTGGTCTATCTTGCGCCTGCCTCATGACGTCCATTCGGTAACATTTTCAAACACATGTTTGATGTTAACAGTAAAAAAAGAAACCGATGCACTCAGGTTATTCAAAATGGCGGCCAAAATGGTCCAAAATCATACATTGGCCAAATAATATGATGAAAGCATGGCGGACAAAATGGCGGCCAATATGGATGCCAATATGGCTGCCAAAATTTGCCAAATATGAGAAAAATTATATATAATGGACAAAAATAATAAACACATAACAAAAGTTATATGTTTTTTACCCTCGCAAATTTATTTCTGGGGTCCCCTATTTTACTATCATGCTTCAAGTTAAATATGGCGGCCAATGTGGCGGCCAGTATAGCGGCCAATATGGCAAAATATAAAAAAAATATATATATAATGGACAAAAAAAATGATGAACACATACTTTAAAGGCAACCACCCAGAACTAACCCACACCAACTTATTGGGGAGCCCTTTGTGATCCTATATCATATTTTGCATGTTAACAATACAATGGAATGCTCTGGAGATATCTAAAATGGCGGCCAATATGGCCACTAAAAATGGTCCAAAATTTAAAAAAATCATACATGTATATTAGCCAAATAATGACAATCATTTATAGAATTTCTAGTTATGTTTCTTACACTCGCAAATTTTATTTTTAGGATTTTCTACCATGCTCCAAATTCAAAATGGCTGCCAAAAGTGGCCATATATGAGGATAATGATATATAATGGGCCAAAAATAATCCACGGCTAGAAATTGCTGATCACTGAAGCTGCCAAATATGAGAAATATTACACATAATAAAGGTACCTTTTGATGTCACAAAACATGTTAATTAAAAAATGGTCTGGCGATATCCAAGATGGTGGCCAATATGGTCACCAACAATTTTCAAAAATAGAAAAGGTCATATATTTATAGCAAAATAATTATTTAAATAATTAGTTATATATATTTTATACTCACAAATGTTTATCTGGTGTGCTACTTTGCTACGTACCATGATTTAAATTCAAGACAGCGATCAATATTGCTGTCAAGTGTAGCTGAATGTAAGACAAATTATATATAATCGGCCAAAAACAAATTATAAAACATAAATTAAATGATGTTGTTCACCCTTATCAGTTGTCATATTGGTATTATTATCATGTTTGAAGTTAAATGAGGCTGGTATGACCAACAGAATGGTTTTTCAGGTCTACAAAAAATATTAAATATCCTCAGTATTTGTTTTCCATGATCACTACAAGTATGATCTGAGAGACACAGATATGGGATCATGAGACAATGGTATGTTTGTTGTTCGTGAAGAGGGAGTATAAAGTCAAGTTGGGAAAGAGCGATTCCAGAAACATCAACGGTATTGAAGTGGGCATAATTATTAGGGTACACAAAATGTGAACAACTCAATACAATTCGAATTTGGATGTGCTTATAGAGCAGTTTAATCGTACACTCCTCAACATGATAGAAACCAGCAAGCAACAGAGGAATTAAGATGGGCAATTGTCATTAATTGTGGTCATTTAATTCATTCATTTAACATATTTTGGCAGCCATATATTGGTTGTAATAAATGAGGATCAAAAACAATTAAATAGCAATTTATAAATGCTAATTATTCGGCTTATGATATCCTTTTAATTTTAGGCAATTTTTGGCGGCAATATTGGCCACCATCTTTGTCTCCAGAAGATTTTATTTTGATAATGTTAACATCCAAAACTGTTTCAGGACTCTAAAAGGCATCATAACAAGTTGGTGAGGTTAGTTTAGTGGAAGGGGGTTGCATTTAATTTATGCATTATTTGTTGGTCATTGTATATCATTTTTCTTACATTTGGCCACTTTTAGCAGCCTCATTGGTCGCCAATTTTGAATTCAGAGCATGATGTATGATAGAAAAATAGGGGATGCCATACAAAAAAATTAAAACGGTCAGAAGCATAAACTAGCAATTTTATAAATGATTTTATCATATTATATTTGGCTAACATATGATCTTTTCCATTTTGGACATATCAGCGGCCATACTGGCCGCCATCTTGGTCATCTCCAGAGCATTTTATGTTCTTGTTAGCATCCCAGATATGCTTCAGGATCATAAAAGTCACCCTAAAAGGTTGTAAGTTAATTCTGAGGATTGCATTTAATGTACATGTATTTGTTTTGTCCATTATACATGTATATCATTTTTCTCATATTGGCCATTTTTGGCAGCCATATTGGCCTCCATAATGGCCGCCATTTTTAATTTGAAGCGTGATAGAAAAAAAGGGACTCCACAAATAAATTTGTGAGGGTCAAAAACATATAACTAGCAATTTATAAAGTGCTTTCATCATACCATTTTGGCCGCCATTTTGGCTGCCATTTTTAATAACCCGAGTGCATCGGGTTTTTCTTACTGTTAACATCAAAAATGTGTTTTAGGACCATAAAATGCACCTTCAAAAGTTGGTTTGGTTTAGTTCTGGGGGGAGGGGGTGCACGGGGGTCTCCTATAGATACTCGACTATACTGCAAGCTCCCGAAAGCAAATAGACCTATATCACGGTGCGGCCCTCTTCCCTTTTCCCCTATTAAAATGAACGTAACCAAAGCGGGCCCGTGTTGAAAAATGTTTATTGTGTGCATCACAATGACATGCGCGCCGCGGTGCGATCAAGAAATCGCGCAGCGCGGACATTGATTTTCTCAAAACAACAACGGAAGACTGCACGCGCTATTGCGCAGACACGCACACGCACTGATCATGCCTGACACGTACACGTACTATGCATTGGGGAACAAGACAAAATATGGACGCACCGTGATAAAGGTCTATTGTGCACTATGACAAGTAGCCGGTCGTGTGCGTGCGCGTACAACACGCTTTGTTACGCGTAATGCGCGCGATCGAACAAAAGTAGGTTTGGCCAGTCTTAAGCAATCTGTTTAAAACCGGCTAGGGTCCTGGGCGCTGATAATGGCCCATGCCTGGCGGTTCGGGCCATTATCAGCGCCCAGGGGCCTTATTCATAAAACACACTTAAGTCCAACTTGGCTGAGGAATTCCCTTAGATGTGGGAAATCTTTAGGGTTTCACTTAAGTGTATTCACCAAACAATTAAGGGTAAGTGAACCCCTTAACTTACCATTATTTAAGGGCAACTTTTAAGGGACCTCCGAGGTCCCTTAAAAGTTTTCCTTAAATACTTACTCCACACTCATGCATCATCCCAAATACAAAAATACCTAAAATGATAACCACTATTGAAACTACATGTATTACAGAAAATGCTTAATCACAAGAATAAAACAAAAGTGAGCAAATAATTTAATATTTTGAGATAGCTTTTATGATTCTCCATAGATGACCTTTTACACTCGGACCTGTACAAAGTGCATGCAGTGTCACAGTGCATGCAGTACATGCTGAGTAGGCCTACACACAGTACATACAATAATCATTCACACAGTCATTGCATCACATGCGAGACGGTGCTTTAGACAGTCATTATGGCAGTGTATTTTGCACAAGTAGGCCCAGCCTAACCTATGATTGTTTCGTATTTTCTAATGTATCTGTACATTATTTGGCATATACAGATTTTAAAGTAGGCCTACATGAAGATAAAGGAAGCACTTTGAGCAAAGTTCAAAGGAATGAATTTGGGGTAAGCTGTTTTTTTCTTCTTCAGTCGACAGTTGCTGTACTTCATGTAAATCACCTCAAATTCTGAAGTTTGTCTTTTACTACATGTACATCAGTCCAAAATGTTGCTGCATGTAATTTAATATTTTAATAGGTTCTCGAGTCCTGTGATGGTTCAAATGTGTGCTCCCATCTTCAAAGAAACTGTGCAATTGATCATGTTTAGCTGTGTGTTTTGGTACATGTAGGTGAACACACGCCTAGGTTCGGACTAATTGCAGAGTATAGGCCTGTGATAAACCTACGTCAAAGTTACGTTTAAATCAATGATGTAGCCTACGGTAGTTATGGTTATTTAAGAATTACAATTGGACATCAACACGTAGACTTTAGAGGTCACTAAAACAAACCTGTTATAATCAGCCATGGTCAAAATCCACCAAATTTTTCATTATTTCTTGACACTCTTCAATACCCTGGCAGAAGCTAGTTTAAATTGCTGACTGCCTCAGCCAACTAAGGGCGGCATAAAAAGATGACATAGACTTCTCTCCTCTTTCCATGTTCTGCCACCAGCATTTCATTCCCCATATTTTGGATATATATCAGCCATTTTGTTGCCATGCACAAGTATGCAAATGAGCTTGGATGGTGTGCGGTGATTAGATGATATATCAATAATTCACTTAAATGTTTCCCTTATCTAGAACTATCTTTAACTGACACTCTTAGTAAAGTGTTGCACTTAGAACGTTTTTGAATATGATTTAAGGGAATATCTTAGTAAAGTGAGTTCCTTAAAAGTTAAGTGTAAGTGTTGCCCTTAGGGTAAGTGTGTTTTATGAATACGGCCCAGGATCCTAGCCGGTATTAAACGTATGTTTAGTATTGGCCAAACCTAATTTTAATCACTAAATTCAGGCGGTACTTTGAAATATATCCGGGTACCGCTCTGAATTAGCCTTTTGCGTGTAACATTTGCATAATGAAGGCCACATACTGTGCTATTGTTGCTACGTGATGCAAGTCATTACCTAAGAGGTGTTAAATCTCAGCGAAGTCTCGGCGAAATGGACTTACTGAGAGCCGACAAACACCCTACTCTAAAACAAGTACCCTAAATTATACTGATAAAATTTAAAAAACGAAGAAAATGTATGAAGTTGAATTAAAACGCATGTCAGTGAATTCGGATACGGCCAGATGTTTTTTAGTCGCTTGTGCGCGGACGACCGGTGTGGTGCCCTGCCGCCTTGCGCGATTTCTATAATAGGCTTACGTCGGTGGTGCACGCACCAGTTCTTCCCCGGCCGAAAACGGCAATCAATGTCAACTTTAGGCCAACAAAAACCTAGTTTCTCATAAATGGTTGATGGTTTGGTTGTTGACTTTGTCCAGATTTTATTTTGTTCTGGTACGTTCCATCAACCATGATGATTTACCCCGGAGGTATTGCGGTGACGTAAAACACCAGCCTTTAAACTACATGACATGTTTAGTTATGCTCGCAAAGACTCGGCCCAGCCTGTGCGACATCCTACTAATTTTCGAAGAGCGGGACGCATTTTTACCAAAAACCACTTTGCAGAAGTCGACGCCAGTCGTTTCGAAAACGTTTATTGCATTGCGTGGTTAGTCTGAGTCTGGCACCAGCGCCCTCGTGTTACTAGCTCTTGCAAAAAGATGATTAATTTTCCATGTTTCTGATTAACTTTCGCATCAACATTTTACAATCATGTCGCCATAACACATTTACACTCGAACTAATTAAACGTTTGTTTTGTTTATATTGATGATAACATGTACGACAGATGGTGAATACAACGACATGCGTACAATTGTGAAGTGGCCTTGTGAGGGATCAAGCGTTGTTTAGAAAAAGAAACGGTTTTATAGACGGAGTGACTCATTTTTGTCGATAGCATGAATATAGGTACAATGTACAGTGGAAACATGTTACTAAGAGGTGCTTGTGACTATGCAGATTACCTTGCTGTGTAGTATTTTATGGAATGAGAAAAATGATGAACAAAAAATGATCTAAAATTGTCATTGCTATACGCAGAACGTTGTATTACAGGAGCTTGTTCACATTTGTCCAGAAAATGGATTTCGTTCTAATCTAACAGTAACGTAAAATATCTCCCCCAAACAGTATCATGGGAGAAAAACAGGACATTTACAATCTCCAACTTGGATGCGGAAGCAAAAAGGTTGGTGTGATCACTGCACTGCTTTATGGAACGGTTACATTAGTTTACAAAACATAGGTGGTTTTAGTTGGTGATACCATTGAAATTATCCGAATTAAGAGCGCGAAATTGTGATGAGAAAAATATGACACATTATATTATGGTATCAAAATATCATCACCAATGGCACAAACAGAAGGGGGGGGGGTGGGTGTGGGAGGGGGAGGGGGAGGGGGGGGGGGGGGGGTGTGGGAGGGGGGGTTGTTTTGGAGGCTTCGTCTTGAACAATTTCCCCAGCTGTAGGCCTGATAATCTTTGAGCAGAAAACAACAAAAAAGAAACCCAAAATTAAAGCCATTTTTTTGAAGAAAAAAAAGTTAATTTACGTACTTGGCGTTTCTGGATCGATAATCTGTCCAGGTCCAAGTTCTCCAGAAAACATCCGAGTATACATGGCAGCCCTCAGGTTCATCTGCATCAGCGAGTTCCCTTCCAAAGTGGAACCGGTTCCGCGTTCCAGTTGCGGCTTGCGCACCCACAGACTTGGCACGCCGCAGACCCTGTCGGTGAAAAAAAATCAAAATGGTTCTTAATCGCTATTTCAGAATCTTCGATCCAATTAATGGTTACACTACCCATAAAAACTTTGGAAACACCTTGAAAGTTTTATGTTTTTTAGAAGGAAGTATTATTTAGTTTATTCATAATAAACCAAGCTATTAAAGCAAACGGAGGTGTAAGGGGTAGCCTATCTGGAGAGAAAGCAGTCATCTGTAGTACTGTCCATCATGGAATGGCCTGCCCAGTCACCTGATCTCAATCCCATTGAGCTGCTCTGGGAGGAGTTGGATCGTAAGGTCAGAAAGAAATCCCCAACCAGCCAAGAAAACCTCTGGAGAGTCTTACAAGAGGCGTATTTCCACTGAATGTTTGAAGAAACTGACAATCCGGATGCAGAGATTGTGTGTAGCTGTCATAGCTGCTAAGGGGGGATTCTTTGATGAACATCAAGTTTAGCCGTTTCTTTTTGCATGCTCTTCAATTTGTTGATAAAGCCCACTGCTGAGGCCGAAGATGGCACTAAAATTAACATGTATATATTGCTTTCTGTTAGAATACACCTACATTTGCTTTCACAAAATTAACATTCACAAAATTAACATTCAAAAACCTGAACCTTTCAAGGTGTTTCCAAAGTGTTGATGGCTATAATGTACATGTATATTATAATGCGCACAAATCCACCACCAAACGAGGCGTGCGTTGTGCATATTCAGATCATGGGTTTTGGTCGCTGGCCTGAGTTCATATACACATTAGAAGTTACGACGATTTGCAATATTGGGGAAGTTGGGATACGCCATTTAGTGAAATTTCTGAGCAATGCACGGCGGAGACTTGAGGCGCAATTATTTAACAGCAGGAAAAAAAACACGACAGTTGCTATTCTGTAGGAAATGCTGTTTTAATTTCTATATAGGAAATTGTACGGAAAATGTTTATGAAAGCAAGAGTTTTTAAAGCAGTATATCTAGAGTTTTGTTCGATAAGCTATCTCGATTCATCCCGAACACGGTAATGAACAATCAGGGGGCCCTTGGTGACGAAGATAAAGTTGTGCCGGCCCGTGGAACCTAGTCGAACGCATACATTACTGAAGTGACGCACGCCACTTTCAGAAAAAAAGCAACGTGAAGGGAATTTGGAGAGAAACGACGCACTGAAAACTGAATTAGAAAACATTTTCCGACAAAGCTGATTATGTGGTTTTCATGCAGTGCGTCGTTTACTCTAAAATTCCCTCCACAAAGTGACGCGCGTCAGATTTACGCGCGAAAAGGCTCAGTGTGAATCCACCCTAATAATAAATATAACTATCGATAGCAATACATTTTTTGCCAAATTGGTTTCAACAAACTTTGTGGGAAAAAAAATGTCAATTCCCCGATTAGAACAGTCGGCGAAATGTTGTAAGGGAATCTAGCTGAACAATCTGAACCTGTGCGTTATATAATATTCCGAGTTGCCGGTCGTT
The DNA here is from genome assembly GCA_037783545.1 of Henricia sp. BOLD:AAB3569. Taxonomy (NCBI): domain Eukaryota; kingdom Metazoa; phylum Echinodermata; class Asteroidea; order Spinulosida; family Echinasteridae; genus Henricia; species Henricia sp. BOLD:AAB3569. Next base: position 36,012 of record JBBELK010001731.1, read on the forward strand.
GCAGATGCATAATACTGATTACATCAAATATTCACCGATTATGTTCGGTTTGTTGTCGGTGTATCGTGGCGGAAATTACCGCTTATTGCTTTCCATAGAAACACGACGCACATTAATTTGTAAAATGGCCCTGTCGCATTATCATGCTTATTATGCTTAATGCTTGATAAAATAAGTGTTGACATTGCTGCTTGTAGTTGACATGGCTGCTTGTAGTTGACATGGCGTGAAGAATACGTGCAATTAAAGCCCGTGTACATGATTTGCAATTGAAGGGGGAAAACCTAAAATGGAAGGTTGAAATGGCACCACCTTTCCAGTGCAATGATTCCGCCAGAGACATATCTTTATGAGAAAGCGATGATCGAAATGAATTTCTATAAATGCATGTGCACAAGGATTTTTTTAAAGGGCGCCCTTATGCGGACGAAATTAGGCCTTCTGACTACGGTGGTATTATGACTCCGTCATTTCCCGTGTAGTATAGCCGGGGAACAAGGCTAAATAAAACCGTGGCTTCACTCATTTTGCGTGTTTCACATTAGCGTCTGGTATACTGACGTACTTTATTTCACGTGCACGCTTAGTGCCAACATGGCCAGACTAAATTATGTTGCTATGCGGTGCACGTGGCAGGTACATGTATTAAGGACATAATCAATACCGTGTTCATTGTAGGAGAAAATGGCATCAAGCAACCAGACTGTCAGTTGCTAGGCAATGGCGTGCACCACGTAGCAACATCAGCGTAGTATGTGACTTTCTATACTGCACCTCCATTTAAAAGTGAATAAATCAGGTACCAGCCATTATGCAAACTTAAAGGTAGAATACACGATTGGTATCTCGAGGAATCCGAAATGTTCACAGACTTACACATAACTTACACAATATAAACACGATGACGGTTGTAAACTTCCCCTGAAATAGTTTGGTCTGAAGTGCTATTATAGTCTTTGAGAAATGAGCAAAACAGTTTTTTTTTGTCTCGCGAGACGTAAATTCATTTCGCCCTGGAGCACTTAACCTAAAGGTCATTTCGCCCCAAAACACTTCGTGCACAGGCCGTGGTTCAGGGCGAAGTGGTTTTGGGGCGAAGTAACTGTAAAGCATTTTTCGACTGTTTTGTCAAAGGTTAGACGAAGTACAGAGCTGATCTTTGCTCAGGTTGGTTTTAATCATGCATACCTTCAATCACACAGGGGGGTGAAACTATTTGTGAGGATTTTATCATCAAAGGGTGCCATCGAGTCGCTTACGACTCCTGGCGACTCTGTGGACAAGCTCCATCCAAGCTGCATGATCTTATGCAGTCCTAACCAGTTCAGCTAGAGTTAAGTTTGTTGAATCAGTTATTCCTGACACCCATCTGGTTCTTTGTCGCCCCCTTCTTCTTGTCCCTCCGGTCCTTCCTAGAATGAATGATTTCTCCAAACTGCCATTGTGATGCATGCAATGTCCAAAGTAGAGTAGCTGGGACTTGACAACCCGGGCTTCCAAAGGAAGCGAGGGTTTCGCCAGATGCAGGACCGTGCGGTTGGACATTCTTTCAGTCCAAGGGATTCTCAGCATACGACGCCAGCACCACATCTCAAAAGCATCGATACGTCGCCTGTCCGCTTTCTTGATTGTCCAGCTTTCTGCGCCGTACAGGAACACGGGGAAAACTAGAGTCTCCACCATCTTCACCTTGGTCCCAAGACTTATTCCGCCATCCTTCATTAGTGGTCATGGCAGCCGGGCCTAGAATTATGCGACGACGGATCTCCTTGGAGCAGTCACTGTCCCTGTTTACCACAGCTCCCAGGAAGACAAAGTCGCTGACTACCTCTATTTTTTGAACGTCAATGTCGAAGCAGTCTAGCGGTGTTGTGGCCATGACTTTAGTCTTTTTCACGTTCAGCATCAGGCCAGCTCTGGCACTTTCCGTCTTGACTCGTTTGATGAGTTTCTGTAGGTCCTTTTTGTTCCCTGCGATTAGCGTGGTGTCATCAGCATACCGCAGGTTAGACGTCACCTCTCCTTCCACTCTGACACCTATATTGGTCTCATCCAGACCATGCAGCTTGCCGCATGATGTTTTCAGCGTACAGGTTGAAGAGAGAGCAATGGAGATAAGATGCAACCCTGTCGAACCCCCCGTCCGATCGTAAACCAATCCGTTGGACCAAACGCTGTTTAGACCGTTGCTTCCTGTTCTGCATACAACTCTTGTATTAGGAAGATAAGATGCTCCGGCACGCCCATTGCTTGAAGTGCATGCCACAAATGATTATGCTCAACACAGTCGAAAGCTTTGCTGTAATCGATGAAACAAAGATAGATGTCTTGTTGATATTCTTGACACACTTCCGTGACTCTGCGGATATTGGAGATGTGGTCGCGTGTGCCTCGGTTTCGTCTAAAGCCTGCTTGTTCACGTGGTAGTTCTCGCTCCATGTAGGGCTCAAGTCTTCTCTGAATGATTTTAAGGAGGACCTTGCCGGCGTGGGAGATGATGAGGGCTATAGTGCGATTGTTAGAACAAAGTCTGGTGTCCCCTTTTCTTGGGGAGTGGGATAAACATTGAGCGCTTCCAGTCAGTTGGCCATTTTCCGGAAGTCCAAACTCTTTGACAAAGTGTTGTGATAATCTTGATGCCCTCATCACTGGTTTCCTGAAGCAGCTGTGCTGGAATGCCATCATCGCCTGGGGCCTTACTGCGCGGCAAGACTGGTAGCTAGAGCCCACCGGACTTCTGACTCGCCACCTGCTTTTGATATATTTCTCCTCCGTGAATACTTTCCCCGAGCTGACTTTCACAGCCGTGTCTAGTTGAGAATTTTCCCGTCAGATCCCGAACGATTTTGTAGAAGTTCCTGCTCTTGCCGGTTTTATGGTCCTCCTCCGCCTTGACGCATCTCCTTTTGATGTGTTCCGCTTTGTCCTTGCGAGCACTCCGTTGGAACTCTCTTTTCAATTCTGTATATTTTAGGGTGTCTCTCATCTTCTTAGCCATTTTCCTGGATCGGGCAACTTCTATGGTGCTGGGAGTAAGCCAGGGTGATTTGTGATGCGGTTTGACAGTCGGCAAGCAGTCTTTGCGACGTCCAGGATGATCTCTTTGGTATTCTGCCAAAGTGCCTCAGGTTCTATGTTTTCCAGTGCCAGCGCAGAAAATATGTTGCTTACTGTTTACGTTGAAAGTCACTGGTATGGATTTGAAGTCGAGTCGTTGTGATACAGGACACTTCTTTAGTCTTTTGAGTTTCAACTTGACTTTGGCTATGAGGAGCTGGTGATATGTTCCGCAGTCTGCCCCTGGTAAGGTGTTGGCTGAGAGGAATGAGCTTCGACATCTATATCTGACTGTGATGTAGTCAATTTGATTTCTTACTTCTGCATTTGGTGATGTCCAGGTGTACAGGCGCCGTGTAGGCTGTTTTAAGTTGGTGTTGGCTACGAACATAAAATTCTCCTGACAGAACTGTATCATCCTGTCTCCCTGTTCGTTGCCGGTGCCAACACCATGAAGATCAGTTACGCCAAGCACCTTCCCTTCGCCTAACTTATAATTCCAGTCACCAATAACAAATAGGACGTCTGCTTTTGGAATTAGATCGACCGTTTATTGAAGGCGGTTGTAAAATTCTTCAAGTTCCTCAGTGGTAGCTTCACTGGTGGGTGCATATATCTGGATGAAACTAAAGTTGACTGGGGAGGCTTGGATCCTCATGGAGATGATCCTGTCGCTCACGGGGTTGAAGCCTAACACAGATCTTGAAGTGGGCTAGGCAACAATGAAAGCCACCCCGTTCCTCTTTTGTGAGTCATTTCCTGAAAAATACACATGGTGATGACCAAAACGGAATTGACCTTTACCTGTCCATTTCAGCTCGCTAATGCTTAGAATGTCTATTTCCCTAGACGACTTCCAGTTTCCCTGAATTCATGGTACGGACATTCCAGGTCCAAATTCTCCTCATTGCAGTAGAGCGGTTTACCCTCTCGTCCAATCCAACTTCATCGGCAGTCCGGCTTCCACGTTGTGGGTTTGGCTGAGCCACGTAATTTCGCTGGGTCATATTAAAGTTAGTATTCCGCCCCTCCCCAGTAACATTTGACATGCCGTCTAACCTGGGGGACTCGTCTTCCGGCACCATCTTGGTTCTGTTAGAGTTCTTGTCCAGTAGTTTGCCATTGCCTTCTTCCTAGCCAGAGCCTCGTTAGCCAAGTCTCTCACGAGACCAGTTTCCAGGGTGTACCACATGGAGGTGAGGTTGGCTAGGGGGAGATGTGCGGGTCATCAGCGGGCTACTAAGGATTTACCAATCATGTATACTACCTTTAATGTCACACGCAAAAGGCTAATATAATTATTGGATAGCCATGCATCTGCTGTATACAGTTCAGTGGTAGCCACATAATGAGGCAGGGTCCCGTTATCCAGCCTAGCAGAAGGTGAACCCATTTGGCGGGATGAAAATAAAAAGAAGATGGAAACCAGAAATGCGCGCGCGCCAATTATCTCACCAGAGATGGATTTACTACTTGGCGTGACCCGCCACCAGATGCAAAGAACAGGTTATGGAAATGAGTGACTGAATAAAATGGCGGGAAAATAACATACCGTAGATGTCAATTCCAAGGCCGTCTGGATGCCAGATGGTATGAGTGCACAAACAATTCGTTAAAAAAAAGGGTTTTGACGAGAGGGAACAAGACCAATCACGAGAGGGATGCAAATTTCAAGCATTTCGGAAAAACATGGTTTGGGCTTTGTCCTTGCAACACGGAACCCACACTTAAACATTGCTTGGGTGTTTTTAGTGTATGCGAATTTGGGTGGAAACTGGGTTCGTTTAAACCAAATTAACGGGTATCAACGAGCCAAAATGTGGGTATAGTTGCAGTTTCCAGCTCATCCGTGGGTTGAAATTAACCACTGGCAGGTATGTTTTTCTGGTGCACCTTTTCTCCCAAATAATGCACTGTAGCGATCACGTATTGCCAAAATTAATAGGTCTACATCAGAACCAGTTAAATGTTTTCCTTTGCTTTATCAGTTGATGTTTCAGATTACCAGCATATTTCAGAACCAGTTAACCTGACAACTGTAACATTTTAGTAGTAGTCTATGCAAATTAAATCTGTCCCTGACCAGCACAACCAATTTTTGCAGCTAATAGCGCGTATACGGCTGCCATGATATCAGGTCAAATATCGTGTTTTGGATATTTCTATATACAACCATTTACATTTCCACCAACTCTACTGCAAGATAAGCATACAAAAGGAAAAATATAGCTTTCAGAAAGAGTCAAATCGGATGTTCATATTGTTATATATTTATTTATTTATGTATTTTTTGAGAACTTAAAGGCACATGCTCGTCAGCAGTGCGCGCGCGCCAAATTCTTGCCACGAATTACGCAGCTCCATAGCAAAGGCATGGAGCTGCGTATTTCGTGGCAAGAATATGGCGCCCGCGCATTGCTGACGATCCTGTGCCTTTAAGAGCAATACATTATCAGTGCACCCACAATTTAACTTCACGAGTTGAAAAATACGACTATCAAGGTGGTGATAGCAATGATAACAAACACCACGTGATTTATTCCCCGTGTAAAACTGTACCTTTGTGGGAGAAATGTCCAACTGAAGGTGGATTTTTAAGGTTTTCTGCAGTTTTTACTGCATCTATGTGGCTGAAATTTGTACAAGGCACTTTTATCACACTTGTTTTAGTTATGCAATGCTCTTGTTTCTGGAATTCGTAAAAAAGTTCCATATATGCAAACGATGTACTGGTGCTTTATATATGTAAAACATCTACATGTATGTAGCACTGTCAGAACCCAGTATTTGTTTTACAGCAATGTCCCGGCTTGCTCCCCCTCCTTTCCCTCGTGCCCTGGAACTAAACTGGGTCCCACCGCCTTCGATTAATCACAGCCGAATGTTTTCGCCTCACGAAATGCCCCAATTTGTTTCATCCACAATTCCCCGCCAAATCATCGTCCAAATCATCCCACGGCCGCGTCAATCAACAAAATTAATGAACATATTTTCGGCTGTCTGTGTATATTTATTAATGTATGTACTACAGGATCAGAGTAAATTGTGTAGTTTGACTAGCGAGATGCAAAATTACGCCAACATTTTGCGAGAATTCTGCTATATTGCGAAAAAACCCTTTTCCCTCCTTTTCCCCCCCTTTTTCCCCGGCCCAGACAGATCGGAAACATCACTTGCAGTTACTATAAATTTTACTTTACGAGTTGACAATAAAGACATCCCCGAACAAAGGATTTTGTATAGCAATGGTAACAAATCCCTTACAAAAAAAATATAATGGTACTCAATGGTATTGAATGGTTTTGTATGGTAATTGTACGGTAGTGAATGGTATGTAATGGTAATGTAATGGTTATTCAGTGGTGTACAATGGTAAGATTAAAAAGACTGAATGGTACCCTGTGGTACTGAATGGTTGCATATGGTAATTATATTGTATGTATGGTATGCAATGGTAATACAATGGTTATTCAGTGGTATGCAATGGTAATATTGCAAAGGACTAAATGGTAAGCAGTGGTATTGAATGGTTGCGTATGGTAATGATATTGTACGTATAGTATGCAATGGTAATACAATGGTTATTCAGTGGTATGCAATGGTAATATTGCAAAGGACTGAATGGTAAGCAGTGGTATAAATGGTTCCGCATGGTAATGATATTGTACGTATGGTATGCAATGGTAATATAATGGTCATTCAGTGGTATGCAATGGTAATATTGAAAAGGACTGAATGGTAAGCAGTGGTACTAAATGGTTCCGCATGGTAATTATATTGTACGTATGATGTACAATGGTAATACAATGGTTATTCAATGGTGTGCAATGGTAAGATAAAAAGGACTGAACGGTTGTGTATTATGGTAATTATATGGTACGAATGATGTGCAATGGTAATGCAATGGTGCACCAGTAGTGTACAATGGTAAGATTGAAAAACTGAACGGTAATCAATTGTTTTTGAATGGTTGCGTAAAGTGATTCTATTATACATAAATGGTGTGCAATGACAATGCAGTGGTGCACCAGTGGTACCGGTGTATGATCAAAAAATGTATGGTAATCAATTTTATTGAATGGTTCCGAATGGTAATTGTATAGTAAATTAATGGTGTGCAATATGGCAGTGCAATGGTGCATCAGTGGTATTATACTATGGTGAGATAAAAAAATTGGAAATTGTATGGTAATCAATTGTATTCAATGGTTGTGTGGTACTTGAATGGTGTGCAATGGTAATGCAGTGGTACATCAGGGGTATTCAATGGTAAGATCTCGAGTCACGAATGGTGCACAGTGGTTAAACTTACATCAAAATTACTAGAAAAAATAATATAAACCAACATGTCCATAGATCATAACGACCCTGGCCGTGACCTAAGTGTTCTGGTATTTATTAAGAATAAATTAAACAACTACGAAAATACAAATTCAGTCTCAGAAAAACGGTTCGGGAATTCCAATTTTCCGCCTAGAATTAGAAATGTTTCTTTTATAAAGTTATACATCCTATCGACAGTGTATTCTGTTTGCTTTCATTATAAAAAGCGAAAAATCCAGTATCGATACCATTTCCCCATGTAGCTTTTATGGGAAATCACTGAGAAAACCCCTACAAATATCGATTAGAGTAGTATCGATACTACGGTATGAGCACCAGTTTACTTGCACAGGTTGTAATTACTGGGAACCAGCGTAACTGTCGCGCGCTCCGGCACTAATCAAGATGGCGTCCAAATCATGCTCCGGTTTGTACTTCTTGTCGCCAAGTTTTGAAACTACTCGGATGGAAACATGATATTCAAGGCAACCGGGAGCGACAGAATTATAGTGTCAAGTATTAAAAAGAGTTTGAGTTCATCAGAGCTGATAAGGAAAAGGAAAAACACATTTTTAAGCGGGGTATTTTCTTCGTATACACGGCGGTCGTCGATAATAATGGAGGACAACTCGTACCTTTGCCAACTCGTACCTTTATCTGGAACACGTACCATGGGCAATTAAAAGTCATACTTTAGCCAACTTGTACCGTGTATTCAGTCAATTCTTGCCGTGGCATAAGTAGTGCCTTAAAGGTTCTGAACTATCGTATCAGATAGGCGGATTATTTCCAAAAGTTTCCACGAAAATAACACACGAAATTTAAGTTACTGTAGCTAGACTACGTACGGTGCTCTTGCAACGGGCGGACCTATGCCGTGCGTACGTGCACAGGAAGTAGCTTGGAGCACACGCAGCGTAGCACCGGCGGTTTTTGCAACTCCGCGAACTGATGACAACTGTAAGAATGATCTATAGTTGTCTTCATTTATTAAACTTAAGTCTTAGGTTTACAAACTGGTAAAGGTACGAGTTTGTAAAAGTACACTTTTTCATCACCACGCCTTTTTGTATATAATTCAGCAACAATCCAAATTTCATTCATATAAAATTATTTACAGGTTTGGCTACACACGTTAAGCTAATTGGGTGCTACTTGTTGAGTTGTTTTTCTTCAATTACTACATGGACAGACTAACATGGACAAGCCACTAACTCTTTCTAATATGACATAATGTGAGAAAACGTACTAAGAAAATTACAAGTTTTTTTTAAAAAACAGTATGTTATGACATTTTTAATGGACTTACTGCGTAAGGGTTTATACAATAATTAAAAATACCACTGACAATTACCACTAGTCATTCAATGTTTTCAATGGTGTTTCAAAAAAATTGTAAAATTTAACGATACTACTTTATGGTAGAACCATTAGTAGTGGTATTTACCATTGACAATGGTACATTTTACCGTTGGTACAATGGTACATTTTACCATTGGTACAATTTACCATTGCCAATTGTACATTTTACCATTGACACGCAATGGTACAATTTACCACTCGCAATGGTAGTACTTTACCACTGGCGATGGTAAAACTGTACCATTGCAATGGTACAATTTTACCACTGGCAATGGTACAATTTTACCACTGGCAATGGTACAATTTTACCACTGGCAATGGTTCAGTTTTACCACTGGCAATGGTTCAGTTTCACCACTAGCAATGGTACATTTACCGGGGAGATACTATTATTTACCATTTAAAAAAACGTTCCAAAACACCATTAGATATACCATGGAATATTGCTAGTGGTAATTGTCAGTGGTATTTTTAATGGTAAACCATTGGAATTTTTTTGTAAGGGATACCACATGGTTTTTTGTTTTCGTGTAAACTGGTACCTTTGTGGGAGACACTGCTAACTGAAGGTGCTTCAAACAGAAAGGTTGCAAACGATTTCTTTACCACTCATTCAACAGCAACAAAATCATGCATGGATTTTTATGGTTTTCTAAAGTATTAGGCTTACTGCATCTATATGGTTGAAATGTGTACAAGGTAGTTTATCAACATTATTCTTTATTTATATGTAAATTACATATAACTAAAGAATAATGTTGAAAAACTACCTTGTACAAATTTCAACCATATTGATCCTTTTTAAAAAGTTGTCCAAACATGTAATCTATCTTTAACTACTGAAATATATTGGCAGCTAGTATTCCCTTTATTCAACTTTTAGGAATGAAGAAGTGGTTTCATTGCTAAAAGCAAGTTTGACAGCCATAAAACGTTCTACAAAAAGACGTGTCTCATCCCGAAGATGACGAATACCCCAAACTATATTCCGTGAAATGTCGGTATAAATATGCCTCAGTCTGTGTATTTTCCCCACCTCTACGACTGAACAATAGACTGCTAAAGTATGACATCGGTAACTGTAGTAACTGGGTCTAAACATCGCTGGTAATATGTGAAACGTCAATTTCTCTAGCGCAGGGAAACGGTTAACTGGTTTAGACGCAGTAACCTAGGCAACACACAAAGGGTGACATTTTCACTTTAGTGGAATTCCGACATTTATTCCTCGCATATTCTACAATACCAAATTGCTAAAAAAAATGTCGATTCTTCCGTTGGTTTGGTCAATTGGATAAAGTAAAATTTAGGACCAGAAAGTTACGCTGAAATGAAAGACATATATAGAAGGAGGATTTGTAAAGACGCATTACAAAATGTTAGCCACATCGATGCAGTAATACTTGAGAAAACCTTAAAATTGTTTTTGTGTTGAATGAATGGTAAATATATTGTCTGCAGTGATTTTTCAAAGCATATTTAGTTGGTAATTTCGCCCACAAAGGTACCGTTCTACACGGAAATAAATGTGGGCCCGTAAATACAAAAGGTGTTTAACGGGTCTTTGTCTCTCTACGCGTAGTCCTATAGAGATCAGCCGCGGATAAAACTGTCTTGTACGTGTAATACTAAGCAACTTCTTTAAGCGCTCATTACACAAACATCTGAAACAGCTGTTTTATTGTCCGCGCCTTACTTAATCAGGGCTGCGTTCCAAGTACGCGAACATTTGCAACGTTCACCAACAACTGGTACCCAGAGTTCCATAGATGCTTGCACAAAAGCACAGTTGCCAGTGGCGAACGTTGGTAACGTTTGCGTAAGTCGAACGCAGCCCAGGCTGTTTTGCTGTACACGCCTAAGCCGACAGTCAGGCGGCGGTCACCCAAATACAACAACGGCAATGCTTCTAATTTGCATAACACAATCCTTGCAGTATACCCACCTTGCAGCATCCGGAGTTTCTGGAAAGCTCAGATCATGAAATGCGCCTTAATTGCGCAAATCGAAGCTGAAACTCTATGCACTGCTTGACCAAAGACTTGCTGAGAAATGCTAAACAACTCACCCATTCAACCACAGCTATCTGGAATGACCCACATGCAAGGAAACGTACAGCGCAAGCTACAATCTTGGACAAATAAGCTTGGGACACCCCAGCTGAAACCCGTTCAACCCCCGCGGCGCGGCCACCTCACCCCCACACCCACCTCCCTCCCCCCCCCCCCCCACACCCACCTCCCTCCCCCCCCCCCAACCCCCTAACACCCGTGTGCAAAGTTGGGTCGCTGGGGTGCGCGCCACCGAAAAAAGTTAAGCGCACGTTTTAAACGGTCTTCATCTGATTTGTACGCGTACAACAGAAAAAAGTTACGGTCCGTGGTGTTTGTTACCTTTGTTACAAACGCTTTAGTCAGGTTTTTCTGTCAACCCGTACAGTAATATTTTGGGTATAACTGCAAATGATGTATCGTGGTTTTAGGATCATACAATTGAAAATTACCCTAGAGGGTCATTCCATGTCAAATCAACCAGTGGTCCCCAGGTGACCCTCTCAGATTTTGATGAAATTTCATAAGAATGATCGAGTGTGGCCCGAATGAACACATACAAAAAAGTAAGATCATTCTCCATGTCGTTTTCGAGATATGGCCAGTTGAAATTTGGTCAAGAGGGCCATTTTCTGCTCGCGCGTGTCGTGAAAAGTGATTTTTGTGATATTTTCCGACTTTGAAAGCTCATAATTCAGTCTTTGTACCAGGTAGAGAGCTCAAATTTGGTATTCTAGCTTACTTCTTGGCAAAATTCTTGAATCTGCACTCAATTTAACTGTATCTTCTTTATTTTTCTGGTTATGGTCACCCAAAGTAGGCACTTTATTCAGCCGAAAATGTTTTTTTGTGATTTTTGGGGTCACCCTGTGCCCACATGATGGGTCAAATGAATCCTATATTCCCTAGGTAGTATCTATGGGTGCATGTCTATACCCATAAGCAATTATAAGCTCACCAATGCATTAATTAAGAAATGGCATGGGCCCAAAGTTGGCTCCAGCCAGAAAAAGGTCAAAAAGACCCCTCCCGAAAATTGTTTTGAAATTTACACCATGCCAGTTAAACATATATATTATATCTACTTATACACCAAATTTCAGCTTTGGCACTCAACTCCTTCATGGTGTGGTGGCAATTTGAATATTATAAGTTTTCGCTCATTTAAACATAAATCCGTACAGTAATTTAACATCATACAGTGTATTTCAAGTTTAAAGCTTGTGTAATTTATTTTGTGCAGCTAGAAAAAAAGTATATTCAACACTAAAATTCATCAGAAAAAGTTTGTTTTTATTATTGTTTTTAGAAATAACATGTAGATACCATGTACAGCACATGTACAGACACAGTTACATGTTATTTACATGGTATTTACATGTACATGTTAAGTACATGTTAGCCAATGTTAAAATTATTGTAACTAAAAAAAACTGTAAGAGTGGCCATCCCAAATCTTTCTGGAAATGTTCCTTACATCTTAAGCTAACAAATAAATAAACAATTACGCATTTTGACAAATACGCATTTTTGCAAATCAAGGAACAAGGTGCGAAAAAAGTATATTTCTCAAATTGCCACCACACCATGAAGGAGTTGAGTGCCAAAGCTGAAATTCAGTGTATAAGTAGATATAATATATATGTTTAAGTGGTGTAAATTTCAAAAGAAATTCAATTGATCGCGGGGTCAACCGGGGTCAAGACGAGAGGGGTCTTTTTGAACTTTTTTTCTGGCTGGAGCCAACTTTGGGCCCATGCCATTTCTTAATTAATGCATTGGTGAGCTTATAATTGATTATGGGTATAGACATGCACCCATAGATAATACCTAGGGAATATAGGATTTATTTGACACCTCATGTGGGCACAGGGTGACCCCAAAAATCACAAAAAAAAACATTTTCGGCTGAATAAAGTGCCTACTTTGGGTGACCATAACCAGAAAAATAAAGGAGATACAGTTAAATTGAGTGCAGATTCATGAATCTTGCCAAGACGTAAGCTAGAATACCAAATTTGAGCTCTCTACCTGGTACAAAGACTGAACTATGAGCTTTCAAAGTCGGAAAATATCACAAAAATCACTTTTCGCGACTCGCACGAGCACAAAATGGCCCTCTTGACCAAATTTCAACTGGTCATATCTCGAAAACGACATGGAGTATGATTTTACTTTTTTGTATGTGTTCATTTGGGCCACACTCAATAATACTTATGAAATTTCATCAAAATCTGAGAGGGTCACCTGGAAACCTTTCAGAAAATTGATTTGACGCGGAATGACCCTAGACTAAAAGATATAGGAGGAGGAAAATTAATGACACTAAAAACGCAACTGACATGTCTGTGTGCGCGGCGCATTATAAATTCACGCAAATTTTGAGTAACGGCAAAGGAAGTAGACAATTAGCCACGACGCGCATATACATATATATCTCCCCTTGCAATATATAAATCTTTCGGTCCGCAGGCTGTGCGCATGCCGCGACTGATTAGAATGCCAATCCACACGAGAGCCGACGATTAATCAAAAGAAAAGGTACTCTAGGCGTTTGGGTCTTTGGGCCCGGCGGGGTGTGCTCCGCATCTCCCACTCCAGACGAAGCACAGGGGGATTTTTCTTCCATTCACAGAGAGTCAAAATGCCGTTAAAGGCCAGATGTATCATTTGCAGTTGAAACCTTTTGACGAATGTTGATAAACTGCTTTATGGAAATTGCAGCCACATTAATACTTCAGAAAATCCATGCATGTTTTGTTGTTTGTGTTAAATGAATGCTAAAATATCCTTTGCTAACACACAGTTCGCAAAACACATTCAGTTCGCAATTTCTCCCACAAAGGTACCATTTTACACGGGAAATATAAAATGGTGTTTGTTATACAATTGCTATCAAAACGTTTATTTTATAGTCGGTTTTTTTTCAACTCATGAAGTAAAATTTTGGGTCACTGAAAAAAATGTAATGGGGGTTTTAAAGGTATTATTGCCTGGTCACGGTGTGATAGAGAATCCACATTCAAAATAAATGTTAAGTTATTTTAACTTTCGAATGGAATATGTCGATAACAAAAATCCACCAGCGCCTGCGGAATGGTAGGGCTAGATTTTTTTAAAAATGCAATAAACAAAGATTCCCATTTTTTAATCATCCAAAATGTTCCTTACTATAATTATTCACTATAACCATCACTAACTTCTAAGGGTGAATTTCATGATAGAAACATAAAATTAGGAGGGAAAATTTACCTTTTTACTCGAAAAATAAATTACACTTTTCTGTTTTGTTTTCCGTACATTTCGTACAAAGGACTTGAAACTTGAAACTCCTGAACGAATAAGTTTAAATATTATTTCAGAATTGATATTGATTTAATTTCATAAAATGGTCAATAACTGACCAACAAGTCGTCATTTGTGTATTTTATTTCGCATGATGGTTGCTCTCATTGTTCTGGGGTAATTTTTGATTATTCAGTCTCGATGGAGCTCGGCAATTTGTTTTCTTTCAAAAAGTGGTGGTTATACGGACGTAACACGGACACCGTGTTAATTTCCTTCATTTCACTCTGACCATAAACGTTCTCCTGCTGAATTTGAAATTTATAGTACACAAAATGTCAACATACACAATCATTTGTAATCAGAAATAAAGTATTCTAACTTCATTTGTTGTTTAAGAAAAACTGTTGAAAAAAACGCCTAATGTCTCACCCACATTAGCACTAAATTGATGTGTAGTTGACTGCTGCTCCTATATTTTTAAATAAACAATGAAGGTTTTTCATGATTTTATTCAACAGTTGAAATTTTCCGAGTAGGGCCTACTATCGACACATACAATTCATAATAACAAAAAAATTGGGTCAAATGTTTCGGATGTAACATGGACACTGTGTCTCAACATAAAGGAACAACCCGATTATAGTTTATAAAGGCATGAATGTATATTTAGCTAATCGTACGAAAACAAACATCTATGGTGAACGGCCTTACCTTTCCGTATCGTGCCCGCCGTTCAGTAAAACAGTCTCCCCGTCTTTCGTTTGCTGGAAACGGCTCGTACTATCGTCATACCCTGGGCAGACGAAATGAAAACACGTAAACCAAGATTGCAATATTTCTCCCAGGCACAGACGAATACCCACCCACGCAGTTTTCGCTAGCGATGGCTGGTATAAACGCACATACCACATCGGTGGAGCCGATTGAAGTGTCGTGGTGTACGTGTGACACACGGCATTACAATCCTCTGCGGGGTTTCAGTACGGGGCCCGTATATGGTATAAGGCATGGAGGCGCGCGCAGCTCTGTTCAGTGGCGGGAAAAAAAGCAAGGGGCAACCAACGTATTACACATATTAAACATAGTTTGAAGGTATTGGCTCCCCTACGTATTGGAAGTTGGACAACTAGTTCCCGAAGCGAAACTGGGGGAACTAGTTTCTCAATTTTGTCACCGACTAGTCACCTAAAAAGGATAAGCTATTTTTTTTTCTGTTTAAATAACTCATATAGATTATCTTCCCCTGTTTGGAATCGCTGATCGCAGGAAAACGATGAGTAAAATTTTGTTTGTGCTGTTGTACTCGCGCTACATCCGGGAATTGGTTGCGCAATTGCTTCGTAAAGCGAGTGCGTAGTAAACTAAATACCATGTAGCCGGGAATTAGTTCACTACGCTTGCGCGTTTGACTTGCGCTGAGATCTTGGCGCAATAGTAATAAACGCTAGTACGCATGTATGGAAATGTAACGTAAAATTAACTGTGGAATTAATTTCTTTATATTAGTGTCAGTGGATAAAACGTGCAATTGTGTTAACGGGAGACATTTCAGACGCTTGGTGGCAGCAAACAATTATCATTGTTTACGTCTACTGAGCATGCGCACTTTACCTCAAACGTGACGTAGACTACAATGAAAAACGACCGGTTTGTTTGCTGCCACCACGCGTTTCAAAAGTCTTCCATCCCACGAATTTATTTTCTACATAAATATTTAGAATTTAGTTTGTGTATTTGTAGGATGGAGTGGTTCCCAGTCCACCACATTCAACCATTATGAGAACCTGAACTGGAAGCCATATTTAGCCAGAATTTTGGATAAATGACGTCATCAGTTTTCGACGCAACCGCTACAGTGTCCAATGATGGTTTTCACTTGTTTACTGGATCCAGAGGTCAGTGGTCAATTATTTTGTACGTTCCAGAACCTGCCATGCTTGTACTGAACCGCAAAAGGAACGTCGCTTGAATCTAGATAATGGAAGCTTCATTTTGAAAATAGTATATTCAGCTGGGCATTTGGATGAACTTTCAGTGTAACGGTACAACATGTCAAATTAAGCACACCCAAAATAACAAAGAAAGGACATATTGTTTTATCAACATTTTGTTGAAATGTTTTATCAACTATTTTGAAAAAGAAACATGTTTTTTGCGATATAGACGTTTTTTTAAATTATTGATATCTAAACCGCCCTCTGTTAAAAACTGGTCGTCGTTATGCGCGCGCATCCGTTTTACATAAATTTGGTTTGGTAATGTGCCAAAGGTCACATAATTCAAAGACAATTTGACATGCCACCTCATTCCTAAACCAAATTTCTGCAAATCTACGTGCGTGCGCATAACGCCGGGCATGTTTTGGTCTGATGTGATGTCAGCAGGGACATCATCTACGATGTTACTACTACATTATTATTCATCGATATTGTAATGTCTGCTACTCAACAACATGTTCCTGTTCGCTGATTCGTAACTCGTAATATGTGGACCGATACCCAGTTTATAATAAGGCACCAAACGCGTGTTAAAAATCGCTATTCCATAACCATAATCGATATCATCATTTTATTTAATATCGACCTGCTACTGATGAGACAATAAAAGATCTTTTAAAAATAGTGCATTGATTTTGCAAACAATTGCGTGACAAGGTGACACAGCAACATATGTTGCTTTGGCCAAAACAAAGTTATGTTGGGTTTACGGTAACATTGCCCCAAAAAGGGAGGGTCGGTCCTTCGTTTTTTTTATTGTTTATGTACATGTACATTTGTACATGACAGCCTGTGCATATACGAGTTTGAAGAGAACTAAAGCGTAACGGTCGGGTACCTGGATACCCTCAAAATAAAGGCAAACATCTTAAATTTCAAACCCGGAAGTAAGGGCATGTGTTTTCCGCCCGCGGCGTCCAGACAGCCACGCGTTTTATATGATTTATAGCAAGGTGAAATACAGTCGAAGTGATCTTATTTAAGTTTGTTTTGTAAATAAATAAAGTATATGTAACTTAGACATATTAAAGATACCTTTGAAAGATGTTCAAAATATGTACGGAAAACATGCATGTGCATTGTGCAAGATATTATGTAACAGGAAAGCAGGCGCCAGAACAGTCTATATGCGAAATCGTATTGATTTTGGAGGATTGGGTGCTAGGGTTAAGGGGCACAAAACATGCAAAGGGGCCATATACATGCATACAAATGATATGGGGAGGGCGGGCTGCCCCGCCTCCAAATTCCACCCAGCCCCTCCTCCCATGCAAGCACCGATGGCACGAAAAGCAAATAAGATTGATCCACTTATAAACCTCGTGATTTGGGTGGTAAAGATGTGTGCTCTTGCATGCAGGATGTCATGGGTTCGAGTCCCAACCGAGCACGCTCCGAGGGTTTTAGCGTATTTTAGGGAGGGTCTGGATGGTGGAGGCCAGAGGCGGAAAAGGCACTTAGTATTGTGCA
This sequence comes from Henricia sp. BOLD:AAB3569, assembly GCA_037783545.1. NCBI lineage: Eukaryota > Metazoa > Echinodermata > Asteroidea > Spinulosida > Echinasteridae > Henricia > Henricia sp. BOLD:AAB3569. Next base: position 53,560 of record JBBELK010001731.1, read on the forward strand.
AACCGCATCGTGGAAGGCCAAATAAAATATTTTGTTGGTGAAATTTACACTAAACCAATGTTATACATAAATGGGTCTGTCCACAGTAATGGGGTACATTTGAAAAATAAGTCAATAATTCCTTTCAGATGTCTTTAGTTTATCTCAGAATTAAAGAAATGTCCTTGTTTTGTTCTCAGGAGATAACTTTTGCCCAAAAAGGTACGAAATTGCTGCCACAACATACATTTTTGAAAAGCTTGTGTACAAATTGTCCTATTACGTATGAAACGTGGACAGACCATTTTGTGACATTTTTTCCGTCTTTGTTACATGCGTAATAGAAAGATTTGTGCACGGGTTTTTCACAAATGTATGTTGTAGGACTATTTTTAGTACTCCTTGGTGAAAAAGTTATTTTCTCAGTTTAGCTTGATGATTTAAAGATAAAATTAAGACATTTGAAGTGAACTGGGACCCAAGATCTTGAATGTTACAGAAATGTACCCTCATTACTGTGGAAAGATCGACCCAAATCAAAATTAGCTTACTGCGACAAACAACTGTTTTCAACCAACAAATTACCAGGTTAACAATCCGTACGGGTTGTTGAGGAGCACGCACTAAATAAACCAATTAAGTAAACTAATATACATGTATTTATGCAGAATATATCCTTTCTAATCACACAACCATTTTTTTTCGCAGCTGAAAATGCGCATACGACTGTCATGGTAATTACATGTCACATATCGTGTTTCTGTTTACATTTACACCAATCGTATTGCAAGATGAACACTTACATATTCAACATGCCAAACAAAAAGGACGAATATAACCAGATTGTCGGGGACTGCTCTGAATCATGTTGTAATTCTCTGTATAAACGCACCCTGCCTACCTGTTTGCTTTACTTCAACTTCAATGGGTTGCGGTATTTTGCTTTCCACGTGATCACTTGGCCAGGAGTTTCCTCCTCTGTCAATCGATAAATGAATACAAAATTACAGAACGTTTAAACCAATATACGTTAAACACTTCACAGCGTGCTTCGGTGGCACTAAAACTAATGACCTCCAGCATTTCAGAGCAGATTTCTTGCCACTTGCAAGGCTCGGGATGAACTTGCATGTTCTGCCTGAGGATGCAACAGGTCATGCATGGTCTAAGACCCATATACACGGCGTTTTAACGTATATCTTGGGAAAAGATCCAACGTTGTTTAGCTTGGTTAGTGGGGGAAATTAGTTGAGCTTGGTTTGCTCGGCTTTGTCAGTTTGGTTTGGTTTGGTTTTGTTAGTTTGATCAGTTTTAGTTATTAGTGAGCTGATGGTTTGGCTTGGTTAGTTGGTTTAGTTTGGTTAGTTTGGTTCAGCTTGGTTGGTTTTGTTTACTTTGGTTATGTTAACTTTAGCTTAGATAGTTTGATTGCTTGGTCAGCCTGGGCAGCTTAGTTTAGTTTAGTTTTGGTTTGGTTCAGGCTTAGTTTTGGCTTGATTTTGGTTTGGCTTTGGCTTGGTTCTGGCTTGGTTTGTTTGGTTTATTGTTTCGCTTAATTTAGCTCGTTAGTTCGTTTTGCTCTATTAGGTTTGCCTCGATTGATTTGGTTTCTTTAGTTTGTTATTTTAGTTTGGTTTACTTCATTTTTACCTCTCGACATCGATGCTTTCGGGCCCGTTCAACCTCACAGACCGCGAGTCGTCATACAGCTCGGCCGATGACCGCCTGAAGCCGGCAGAGGTCGACGGTTGGTCGTGGTAGCTACTCAGGTTCTGGGCGGATTTGGAGGTGTTAGCTCCTTTCTTGAAGGACCTCTTGGACTCAGCGTCTGTCAAAAGAGATTATGAATATAGCCTTAATAAGGCCCCTGAAATCATTACTTCATCCAGACTCGGCATTTTGCATTGGTGACGGATTGCACGAAAGACATTATAACTATTTAATTTTGTTAGAAATCAAACAAAAGTGGATTTACTTTTAAACTAAGTACTTTCTTTGTGAAATAACAGCGACATTGTTGTCTTGTCACTAGAGGAACCTACCAGTACAAGGTGAAGGAAAACATTGAAATTGAAATTGTGATAATATGTTTCATTTCTACCGAGATTAGAAGAAAAAAATGCAAAGGCCCGTAACAGGTTTTAAAAATGTATAATCTAGATATGTTGCGCACAAATCAAAAACTGTTTGAGTTTTGGCGGATATAATATGGTGCACTCTAGTTTGGATATGAATTGGGAAATAATTTTGTTTTATTTAATTTGTCCAAGTTTCAGAATGTAATGACGACGGCAAATTGTTTTTAGAAACAAATACATGTATGCAGGTTTATGTGCAGGCGGGGTATTAGTGAGAATCAATAGAAAATATTCAAAGAATCGCCTTTGCGACGATGTTTGAACCGCATAAGTAGTATGGCATCTTACAAATACTTCATACTTTTTAAGAGAACTGATTCAAGGAACACGGAAGAGTAAAACAGAAATGCATACGCTTAGTGGTGTATATGATTATACCTCTTTTATGGCTAGGATTAGTACTCGTATAGTGGAATATGCTGGGTTCATTTTTCGGTTTGGAGGCTCTGACGTTGCTAGGCGACAACTTGGCCCTTTCCGAGCTTCTGTCGGCAGAGGCCGCTCTCCGTGGCTCTCTCCTCTCGGGGGCTTTCCGATCTTGTGGCTGTGGGAGAATGATTTCCGTAGGTGGTCATATGAACAATTATTAAATATGTACATGTGAATCCAAATTGAATTAGACCCACCATTTTATTGCAGGCAGAGTATTTTCCTTGTGTGTAAAAGAAGGACCCATATTCACTCTTTAAATAGTCATGTGCTTTGAACTAAATCACGGTATGCATGATAGTCTAGGCCCTAGACGGTCATTATTTTGTTGGATACCGTAGCCGCGAGAGGGCGTAATCACGCGATAGACTCGTTCATAGTCCTATCACCATCGTTTTGTCAAAATGACCGTCTTGGGAAATCCGTAAATTTTTCCCCCGAAAAAGGGAGGAAACTGGTGCGCATGCGTTAGTTTTGTATGCAGATACGGGTAGATTTTTCTTAACGCACGCGCACGTACTTATGAGCAAATAGCCTGGTACATGCACCGTACGTTCGGCGGTTATATCGTGTTGATTTGAAAGTTTCTTGTTGTTTTGTAGGTGCCGGGTGGCTCGCGCGGTTGCAAGGGTAGGCGAAGACTCTTTGCAACCGCGGACGGGTGGCGAAGTAACAGAACCTGGCCGACGTTGGCGGTTAGGCTTCGGTCGGTCTGAAAAATACCCCGGGAAAAAATACTTGGGGAAAAATACATCTAGACCGCACGAGTTTTTAATTTTGGGAAAGAATTTACAAGTCGGACGTTACATAAACCCTCTGCGCTAAACCTATGGGACAACTCAGAAAAATTATAAGTTTTTCCTAGTAAAATCTTTATATTTTTTCCCCTCAAACTCTTGGTTTTTTAATTAGATTTTCACTTGTTGATGCTTAATAAGGAATTTTAAGGACAAAATAGTGGTGTCCGAGTACGGAATTCTTTCTCTGTCTACGCCGGGTCTGCTAGAGTACGCGTATGCCTAAGGATTTATCTTCTGACAGTGCTATTGCTGGTTTTAAGTTGACATTTTGAAAAACCACTCAGAGGGAAGGGGAATTTATGTCACGAATTTTTAAAATGTTTCTCTCTTGTCCTATATGTTTCTGTGCACGCACGAGTCGCCCGGTGTGCAGTATTTGCTTTTTGCGAGTTCCTTTCTTCCAGATTTCGTGTGAGCATGGAGCTATTTGTAGCTCCATGGTGTGAGCGATTTTCTCTGTTATGGGATGGTAAAATTAAATGTGTGTGTCAAATATTCCAGATTATTTCCGAAGATTTCTGAGCCATCGAGATTTAGGCCAATAAACTGTTCAACACACGATCAAGCTACGGCAACAAGCAGTGTTTTAATTTCACCCGGTTTTTTTTTTCATTCAAAACAAAATGTACAGCTTGAAAGATTATTTTTCCGAACCGGCGGGTTTTAAACTGGCAAATAGGTTCAACTGTGACCTCGATTATCTGTGGAACAGTACCTATTTGATCGATTTAAGATAAAAATTTGCAATGAAATAAAAATTTCCAATGTCCTATACAATTGCGCATGTATTTTCAACAAAATCTCTAAATTGCCGTGTTGAACTCGTAAGGTTTGCCGAGGGCATTACGATTTTCCAAGCCCGCGGCTTCCCCGTGCAGTAATGCCACGATGTACGTGAGGACACAGGGGACTAAACATCATGCAACATGCATAGTAAGCAGGAGACAGTGCGCTCTGCATAACATTATACAAAACAGGTGTGCGCGCACGGCGCTGTTACTACTGAATTCCCTAAACGTTGTTATTGACTGTGTCGCGGTGATCGGTTTTCGGGACGAACGCACGTTCAAAACAAAAACAATAACAACGTCTAGAGCCTAGACTATATGCATGACAGAAAGGCCCAGTGTATTAATGTATCACTAATTGAGTGTTTTTGGTGTCGTAGATAAGTTGAAGAAGAGTTCGCATGAAAATGTCTGTTTTAAGGCGGTCGGGTTGGAGTAGTGATTCTTCCCCCGCCTTTCACCTCTAGCGTCCCGGATTCGATCCCGGGGCATGTGTGTGGATTGGGTTGGCAGTCCCTACTTGACCGCGTCACGGTGGGCTTTCCCCTAGGAAATGTCCCTTGGTGTTTTCCTCACACTTCTAAAACTGCATCTCCTTCTTCGTCATCTTCAGTTGATAATATAGTAAAGTTGTACGGTATAGTTGTTGGCAGAAAGTTGCCGAAGATGCCATAAAATTCACAACAACAGCATGTCTGTTTTTACTACAAGCTTCCTTGTAAATGTATGCTATGTATATCAGCAGTATAGTTACTACTTTCTGTCGCTATTTATAACACATATTCTGCTTATGGGCCAAACACTTGCAGTGTATTGTCGGAAGATGGGCCCAACTCAGGCTTTAAGTCCCGTACCATTGCCGTGGAAATACTATTTTGTATCATTTCACATGAATGTGTAAGTAATAATTATCTTCATAATAGTTTATCTTAATGAATGTGAAACCATTTTCTCTATGAAAAGTTTTAAAATATTATTATTTTCTTTTTTTTTTAAACTCAAAACCAGTTTTGATAGAATTGGGCGGGCCAATGTACTCAAGTATTCAATTATGAATTTCTACTATAGACCTTTTGTACAGGCGGTCGCGTTAGGGAACAGTTCATTTTAAAAAGTCATTACACCATCTGCAATGGCCAAAAAGTTTACTTCATGAATTTACAAGAAAAACCGGACTAAAAGTATTGATACCAAACACCACATGTTTTTTTTTCCCCGTGTAAAAGGGTAACAAAAGTTTCATCGGCAAAAAATGTAATGGTCTTTATAACCGATGTAAAAGGATAATAATTCAGAATAATTCATGACCTTTAATGACTCGTACCTGTTTCTTGGTTGTATCAGGCGCTTTCTTGGCCTGAGTGCCCTCTTTTGTTTCTTTGCTTCCATGTTTGTTGGTGGGATGTTTGGTCGTCACCGTGACTTTCACTGACGTGCTGATATTCGATTGCTTGCTGCCGGCACTTGTAGTTGGGGACGATTTGGGTGGCTGGTTTTTCGAGGGACTTGGATCTTTTGCTGTGTGGTTCCCGTTGTGGTCAACTACAAGTTAGTAAATACCTTACAGTCATTTGATATTATTAGAGCTTATTAAACATTATTGCAGTATTAGAAAACGCCGTCATATCTATGTGCGATTGTAAATGTACGATAAAAACAATCTTGTGTATAAGTCAACTCAGTACCTCGTCTATGTTCCGAGAAACAATGAAAAACTGTGTCCATGCTTGTAAGATTTTCTGCAAAGCCAAGCATGCACCGTCCTATTTCTGTCAGTTCCCCAGGGTTGTACTGCACGGAAAAGTGGCAGACTTTAAAATTGCATGGTTACGTTTAAAAGGCTATACTTGCAATAGTCGTGTGACGTCATGCGGTTTAAAGAAAAATAGAAAGAAACGCAAATTATACCCGAGGAGGCTAATAGATGTAACACATTTTATCAGATAGTAAGGTGTGGCAAGACTGACTGCATTAGTCTCCGGATGAGCCGCTGAGGCATGGAACGCCACTCTGTCCAAAGCGCCTCCCTAAGCTCCTATATTTTCAGGGCTGTTTAAAAGACATTAGCGGTCAATTCATTTCACGCAGGTTTAATCACAGGTTGAAAACACAACACAATTGGTTTTCTGAGAGCCCTAAACTGCACGATTCTCCCAGAAACAGAAAATGCCATATTTCGTTACTGTGTGATTCACTTTGTTCAAACAGGTCCTCTTTGTTCAAACAAGTCCTCCAAAAATTCACTCTAATCAACCAACCTTTTGTTCTGATCAATAATCGATATTGGGGAAAATATGGATTTGGATTTGAACGCACCTCTGGCGTTGTCGGTGTGGGCTCTCCCTGTTCCGTTCGGTCTGTCGTCTCTATCTGCGTGTTGGTGGTGCCCGTTGTGGGCGTGTCTATGTTGTTGCGATGTTGAAGGGGGAGGGGCTCTACTTGGTCTATCGCGATGGTGTTCTGCAAAGCAAAAACACCCATTTTGTTATTTTGGTTTGCCATAGATCAGTGTTTTTTTGTCTCCTTTTTGCGGCAACGCCTCATGGATTAAATAGTTATTTGTCGTTTCAGTTCCACGATTTCTCTTTGTCGTTTCTGCAAAATCATTGTCTTAATGTCCGCACAGTTTTTCGTGAATTTGTAAGAGTTCTTTAGAGTTAGTATTCTGAGAAAGGGGTTTAAAGTGGGAGTTCAAAACTAAATAGGGGTTTAAAGTGGGAGTTCAATAGGTGTGATTATTGGAAATTTGGCAAAAAAAGTAGTACGACATCTCCATGGCATTATTTTGCAAACAACTGCTCATAAACCTTTTGTACTAAACTCAAATTGCTAGAGTACCACACAAAGGTAACATAATTTTGGCTGGTAACCTGTTCTGCTGTCTTGCTGATACTGTGTTAATGTAGTGAAGTTTTGCTCGCTTATACTTTGAAAAAGTTGAAATAAACTCCTATTCCCACTTAAAAGCCGGGGCGGGTATGCGATAATACCATGACATAACAGATCATACGTTGATAACCACAGTACCATGGTTTGGTTATAACTATAACTTAGGGCTTCACAGATAAGATAATTTCCTTTGGGCCAGTGAAGGCCCGTCTACATCGGATTTGTCTGCCACGTCTGCCAGACAAAAATATGATAGTGTTGACTACGTGCTCGTCAAACACCATCAGGCATTGTCATATCAGATACGATCAAATGTGTCTGCCAAAATATTAAACATGCAGCAGCCAATCAGTGGAAATCTTGATAACATGTGACTTTTAAGGGGCCACGTGATTAAACAAAATGATCAGACTTGTCTGACAGTGTGGATGAAGTATTCAGACAAAGTTAAACAGCATGAATTGACTGTCTGTCAGACAACAAAAATGATAGTGTAGACCTAATGATTTTGTAGTCGTATGTAGTATCATATGCACGCATAATCTACCTTACAAGATATATGTACATTGTTTTTTTTAATTAGTAAGTTTTTTAATTAGTAAGTTGTGAATCACCTGACAATTTTTAATTGATCCATGTTCTTACATGCATTTCAAGTTGTAGACTTAAAGGGAGAGGGAACACTTGTTTGTAATTATCGATGATTTTACTTGTTTTCAAGTACATAATCCTTTAGGTAAATATGGAGTACTTGTTTTGAATGTTGACAACAATTCATTTTGATGATAAAATTTACAACTGTGAGCCGGCTATATGTTGCGTCATATTTATAGTTCTGAAAGGGAGGAGGACGTCAACCATGCAACAGTTCTTCAAATGGTCAGAAGGGATGCGGTTTGAAATTATAAAATCACATACACGTGCTACTTTTAGAACAAAACCGTTAACTGTTCCAAAAGATGTATTAATGTTAACTTTGAAAGAGTTAATATATAGACGAATTTATGTTGAAGTACAAGAACGTTAAAGGGCCCCTGAAATATGATTTGAATCACTTAAATCCATGCTATGTATTTGTTTATCTCATTTGTTTGAAAGCTGCATTAGTAATGATAATTTCAATATTAATGAGGCAGAGCAGTGACGTCACATGAGGTACTCGGATGTTTTCCACTGGTTTATGATCAAATACCACCTTTGTCTTCCTCAGTTTTAGAAGGCTTTGTGGCCATTGGCTATTATTCCTTGCATTGTAAGTTCATCGTTTCAGATGCTTGCCACAATTTCAGTCTGAATACTAACGTTTTCATATACTTTCCCCTGGAAGATTCCTTAAGTGACGTAAACAATCAGCGCCCTCTATTGGCAAAGAAAGTTTAAGATGGAAAAACCTGCTTCCCTTTGCTTTCGTATCGAAATCGTACTAACAATGTTTTATTAGTATAATAATCTTGCAATTCCTCCAAAGAATGATCCTGATTTAACTGATAATTTCAGGGGCCATTTAACTGTTCGGCGAAACTAAAGTGCTTGTAACACGGCATGCAGGGTACACGGGAAGTATGTATAAACAGCGCCGTATGCGAGGGATGTATAGTAGTAAAAGGAGTGGTTGGGTAAAATGAAGTAACAGCTGGACTGAGCAATGGCTATATACATGTAGATGTATTCACCTTTCTTAGAGTGAATGTCGGTAGGGGGTAGGGAATGTAAAATGGTGCAGCAGAGTTGATTCATACAGGGAGTGGCTTACCCAGTCCATTGCACATAGGTTAGTATAGTCATTACAGAAAATAAAATATGTCCTCTAGGAGGAATATTTTGACCAGGGCTGCGTTCCAAACACGCGAACATTTGTTAACGTTGGCGCCAAAGTTTTGCTCAAAATGGCTAAAATACATTGTCAAGATGGCGGTGCCCACAGTCCCAGCGGTCGTAGTGACGTTGTAATGTGGCTCTCCTCTGCTTACAAAATTGTTGAGGAAATGTGACACGTTGCTATTGATTATGCATCGCCAGAGATAAGGGAGAAAACCACGAAAGGTGCAATTTATTTGCTATTTTCAAAACTCCAAACCATCGTCTGTCATCTTTCATGTCGAGTGCGCCATTTTTAAATGACTCGCGAACATCGCAAACAACTTAAAAATATTGTTGGCCAACGTTGGCGAACGTTGGTGGCACACATTACGTCCCACCCGAAATTGTTGGCCAACGTTTGCAAACTTCGCGTATGTGGAACGCAGCCCAGGTATTACGGAAATCTAGTACATGCGTAGAAGCATTACATGCGGGTTATAGGGCATGCTGGGAAGGATTAAAACTGTACTTCGTGGCCCCTATCCTTCTCTTTATGATGATATCATAGAGAATCATTCAGAATTAGCTTAAAGATGCAGTTGTCACCATGTGGTTGAGGATGTGTATGATAAAAAGCATAATATGTATAAGTCAGCTCAGTACCTCATCTACGTTCCGAGAAAACAATGAAAAACTGTGTCCTCCCTTTCGGAAATTGTGTGAACCGTCCTATTAAGGCTGACCCCCTGGCTATATTTCACGGAAAACGGAATAACACCACGGTATAGTCAGGGGCCTGGTTTCGTTCTCAATGGTGCGCACACGCATTTTTGTAAATTCATTTTCAGTTATCGTTTTCTCATTAAAAAACAACCTTTGGCTGAATCGTTGCATTGGACAGTTGGAATCAGTAGACCAGTTACGTGATAGATTTGCATAAATCCTAGAGTCCCGCCCTCGCGCTATGGCGCTCGCGTACGAGTGAGTCAAGCACCAGACTATCTGGCAAATCGGGCCGTTTCCAGGTGGTGCAAGCTGGTACATGTATAGTAACCGGAGAGAAAGTCTGTGCGGTACCTGTAATACCTCGCACATTACTCTATGCATTTTTAAGCTGGACCATCCGAAACTACATGTTGAAATGAACATGTTTTAAAACATGTACTTATCGTCAATTGTCGTCAAAATAACGAAATAGAACGTGTTTTTGACTTGAAATCGATGTCAACTTTGAAACCTGGAACGTTTCCAAACTGCAATGATGCATGCATTCAAGAAAGTGGAGAAACGATTTTGGGTTATGTGACTGGTTTGAAGTTGCCGATCAACATGTTCAATCAACATGGTCCAGCTTAAAAATACATAGAGTAATGTGCGAGGTATTCCAGGTACCGCACAGTTACCATGTACCAGGGTGCACCACCTGGAAACAGCCCGATTTGTCACGTATAGCATGGTGCTTGAGTCATTCGTACGCGAGCGCCACGTAGCGCGAAGGCAAATATAAGGCGTGACTCTAGGATTTATGCAAATCTATCACGCAACTGGTCTATTGAGTAAGTCAATGTTGACATGGTTGTGTAGAAACTTAATTAATGTGTATCAAAATCGGGATACATGTGCCTCATTACATAAACGCTCAGAACAATATGTTATTCGAGGGTTTATATATTTGTGGATACTGAAAAAAGCAAGCTGTTGTCTAGTTTTCCGACCCTTAGAACCAAGGTGAAACTCTAAATCTTAACATAATGATTTCCAGGTCATTGAACCCGTTTACGAATGTGCGCATCAGACTTTTTACATTCGGTAAATTTGGGGCCGGTATTTGGGAAGAAAAGTTGGATGTTTCTAGCAATTGGTCCATAAACTAAACTTTTTTTCAAATTGACAGTACGCTATATGCACCACGGTTCTTGATGATTTTGATCATTATTCACCTAAAATAAAAAAAAATAAAAGTAAAAAAAAGTGAAACCAATCTATTCTATTGTAAGTTGTAGAAAGCTGAAAATGTAAAAAGTTGTAAATTGTCTGGACAAACCGACGATTTTTTTTCCTCCAGATTATGTATACTGCCTTTAAATCTTACAGATTCCCATAGACAAAATCAAAAATTATGAAATGGTAAGTTTTGGTTCTGCCTGCAGTATTTCCGAAGACGTTTTGAAAAATATTTTGTGGCATCATTGCGTGAAATTCAAACGTCGAGTGGAAGTACGCAATTTCGAAATTGATATCATTTTAATATTGTTATTATATTTTGTGTAATATTTTAGTTTCTTGGTATAAAGGTTTAGTAGTGTTAAAATCATTGCACGTGCAATTGTGTAGTTATAGATGCAACCAAAAACGTGTGTAAAATTGTAACTATTGATGTTTAGTAAAACGTAAAATCACAAACAACCAAAAACATGACTGTGTTCAGTAAATATGTATTATTGGGTATATGTCACTTTTGTTAGAAGGTAGCGGCGACATGAAGGAGTGTTGTTAGGGTTTCCCGCTAGAAACTTAGAGGGCGTAAGGGAGTAAAGAGGAAGAGCACAAATTTGAGGCAAAATAAAAAAGGGGGCTCGCTGTTGGGTGAAGAACCACACATCCACTACACAGGCACACGATTTTCACACTACCGCCAAAATACTGAGCAATTAATGAAATTTGTGCTCTCCATACCTTTGTACAAGTTGCAACGTTGGACGAAGGGGGCTCTTTGTCAGGCTGGCAATTAAGTGTGCATAAAAAGTCGTTTGTGTCATTACTAGGTGTACGTTTTTGTGTCATTACAATGTAAAGGAACTATTATATTGTTTAACTCTCCGACATGCACCGCAGATAAAATTAAACGGATATTCAAAGGGGAGACTCCGGAAGCGGTGTACCATAGGGTTGTTTTTCTGTCAGACCATTTATTGCAATTAGCTGTTGATTATATTGTATCACTGGGCAAGAAATTGGATAATTGATATAGCTTTTATTATACAGAACACATAAATGAATGGGGCTTCACTAGAAGCCCAGATTTCCCAGGGTCGGTCTGACTGATGAGGGAACTCACAATTGAAGATGATTATACAAACTTTAACAGTGAGGTTCGATTGAGGATGACGTAGAATTCCAGCGGAATTGGCATAAACATGTTTAAGTAATTGACAATAAAAAAAAGCATCTAATGGTATGTCGGAGGGTTAAAGAAAATTTAAGTTTTTCTACAGTAAAAATAACATAATGTTCTCTTTCTTCGGTTAATCTAAAAGAAGCTTACATATTCTTTTAAAATTTGAAAGTATTGAACATTATTTGTTGTCATGGCTGTGGAGACAACGACAAAGTATCCATAACTAAAATGTTGGCCTGTTATTATAATTGGGCAATACATATCCAATCGCAAAATAAAAATACATAAATAAATAAACAAACAATAATAATCATGTAAAGTGTAATTGCTATGTAAGAAGAAAATCCAAACCCTTATCGGTTGGTTCGTTCAAAGGAACGGAGATGCTTGTAAACCAAACCAATTAATAAATTAGTTAGGATTTGCCAGAAAGGTTGAACTTCAGGCGGAAAATATGACTAATATGACTGAAAATAGTGAATCTTTAATTGAAAGAGTCAACATTAATAAGTATACGAGAAGCATTGTGGCCACTTAGTCTTCTTATCAGCCTGCAAGGATATACGACAGCAAATTGTGGTTGACAGCAATACGAACGTTCGTGGTGGCAGAGATAAGCGAACATGCACAGGGGAAAAGCGATTGGAAATGAGTCTCAACGGGTTAAAACCTGTTACAACCACATAGTGACGAACAAATTGGGGAAAATGTGCCCAAATGAAAAACAACTTGTGACCTTGCAAACCAAACTATTTTAAGTTGAATAAAAGAGAAACAATTACATTTCAAAAGTAGAAAGGAATATGGGTGAAGGTATGAAGAATCATTGTATTTAAATGTTGTGACTGATTGTATGCCTGTATGCCTCAGGGCTATCTTTTATTATAGAGGCGTGTTCTGAAAAATAAAACGCAACTTTTCTGATATGGTATACATAAGCACATGTTTTCCTCAGTCGGCAATAATATGCCCAAACTCGCCAAGTGACAGTTTTTACTAAGGGGAATCAGGTTGGCCTTCTGGCTCTTTCTTCGCCTTCCACAGCAGTGGCCCAGGTTCGACGGCTAATCTCAGAAACCCGATTTCTTTAGGGGATCATACGAAAGAAGAAGTTTTCACAAAAACGTTCTACGTTTCTGAGATATGAGGCATTTATATGAGACATACATTAGGCATTTATTTGTAATTTTGTATCACTGTGGCTATGGCTATATGAGCATTTCTCATATCTGGCTATATATTAAGCATTTCTCTTACCCTGGCTCCAGCCAGACTTGTCGCTCTGCGTCGACCTATCCGTGTCGTAATCGTAACCGGAGGACCGTGAACTCTGCGAGTCCGACTCCAGGAGTTGCTGGGCGGCGCTGGCGGCCTGCACCCGCTCCATGGACCGGGAGAGGGCGCGTCGCCGCTCTGGGGAGCCGTGGTCTCCGGACCCGGTGGTGGTTGAGGGTCCTCCCCGTCCTCGCCCGCCAATGAGGAGACTCAGCGGGTGACCTGGGTGGGATGAGGGGAGGTTGGTGATCGGGGACAGGGCACGGGGGGAGAATGCCTCCTGCTGGCCAGTACTGGCCGGCTGGTCCTGGAGGGAGAACCATCTAGCCCGGTTGTCTAAGATGTGTTGATCGGACAGGTCTATCAGTATCTGTTAAGAGGGGAATTAAAATAATAGAATAAACAGAACATTTACCAAGGATCCACATTATATCCTGGACGTATATATACACTCCCAAAAAAGAAACGCAATTTTCTTAAAATATCAATTCTTGATCAGAACAGACGTTGGATGAATACAGTGAACTTGTGGATAACAAGGCACTGATCGACCAATCACTTTGGAATTGCTTGCAAGACTGTTTATCTTCAGTGATTTAGTCCAGGTCCAAGTGGACTTGTTTGAACAAAGTGATTCCCACATCAATGAAATGTGACATTTCCTGTTTCTGAGCGAATCCTGTATTATAGTCAAGTGCTCTCAAACACCACGTGTTTTTGTTTTCAACCTGCGTGGAATGAGCTGACCTTTGGAGCCGTATGCCACCTAAACAGTCCTAGACGTGCAGAGCTCACGGAGACACTTAAGGCAGAGTGGCACACCCTTCCTTTGCGGTTCTTACGAAGGCAGATGCAGTTTTGGTTGAAAAGGAACGTATTACTGGAAAATGTTCGGCCGTATGGGGGCCGTCCATAAAAAGTACGACCACACAAAATCGAAGGCACTTTATTAGCTTTTAAAAAGGTTTTAGAAGAGGGATTTTTAATGCCATTAGTTACTTGTTTCTTCATTAAATATTAGTTCGCCGCTCAAGGGTGGTGTTGCTACCCCCTAAACACCCAACACCCCTCCATATCCACCGCTGCGTACTTTACGGATGGCCCCTATTTTGACAAACTGCTCTCACCCAATTTTACTGGTTTGTATTAATATGAGTGAATAGACGGAGGGCAACCCATGCACGGTCCATAAAGATTACGCATCATAATGTGGGTGCAGTGTATGTGGGCTGGTGCAGGTGGGTTAATCGTTGTTATTACAGACCATATGAGAACGTCTTGAGAAAGACTAGGAGCGCGTGTGGTCAGATACGTGCGTTGGTTCTCCCAAACATTTCGTGGACGTTTTAGGGAGGTCTAACAAAGAAAACAATATGAGGAACAAAAGGACGTCCGCGATTGGAGGTCGATTCACACCTACGTGGGTATGAAGCGGGACTCCCAATCAGAGGTTGCGGGTTCGAGCCCCACTTCGACCAACGTGTCTGTGTCCCTGGGCAAGGGACTTAATCCCAGTTGCTGTTAAGGGGAATGCCACAATATAACTGCTGATAGGGTTAAGCGCCTGGCCAGCAGCCTGGCCAGCCTGGGCAGCAGCCACCTAGTTAAAAGCGAAATGGTTCTGGTGATTCCGCAGCGGTAATAATGGCAACAGCGCCAGGAGCACCCCGCAGGGTCGACATGTGCGCTATAAAAGAATCCACTATTATTAGTATTATTATATTATTAAGGTTAGGTGTCAGGGGTTATGTTTAGGGTTAGGGTTGAATTCAATAAAAAGTGATAAGCTTGCAGCGAGCTCGTTTGGTGTAGTGGTTAGAGTGATAGTCCTCTGTTATGAATGCCCCTGGTTCGATTCCCATTTGTGACAAATTTTGTGCAATACTCGTTACTTTGTTTCACCCCGCGCAAGCACCCCGCGCAAGCACCCCGCGCAAGCACCCCGCGCAAGCACCCCGCGCAAGCACCCCGCGCAAGCACCCCGCGCAAGCACCCCGCGCAAGCACCCCGCGCAAGCACCCCGCGCAAGCACCCCGCGCAAGCACCCCGCGCAAGCACCCCGCGCAAGCACCCCGCGCAAGCACCCCGCGCAAGCACCCCGCGCAAGCACCCCGCGCAAGCACCCCGCGCAAGCACCCCGCGCAAGCACCCCGCGCAAGCACCCCGCGCAAGCACCCCGCGCAAGCACACCAGTGGGGATATAAATGCCGTACCTGTCCCATGAAGTCGTTGAAAGTAAAGCGGTCGAAGTCCCAGACGCTAATCTCTAATATTCGTACTGCTAGTTCCTGGGGTCTGATGGCCCGGTATAGCACCGTTTGGTTCCACTCTGGTGTCAGGGTCTTCGGAACGTACCTCGTCTTTCGTTTGTTGTCCGGTCTGGTTGGGTATTAAAAAAAGAAATTTTATCCTACATTTGTCAAATTCTCTCAAGGGCCAGTATGTTTTCACTTCAAAGCATAGTAACAAGCGTTGTTCGTAATATTCAAGCCCCAGTCACGCTCAGGGATAATACACCTTAAAACAGGTTACGACCGGCTGGGATTGGAAATCGTAAAATAAACAAAATAAAAAAGGGTCCTTTAATTGCTGGCCTTCGGTAAAAAGTCATTGGTTGTCTTAAGTATAGTCTTGGTTAAGCCCCAGTCACACCGGACCTGCAAACAGGTTACGAACTTACGGGTTACGAACATGTTGGAATCGCGGGCAAATCGTAGAAAGAGCGCGCGACTGGCTGATGTCGTGAGTGATCGCTAAAGCGGGCATCCCACTGTGCGATTTTGGCCACGAATTTTCTACGAATCGGTACGATTATCGGAGACTGTCTATAGACTCTACACACAATCGTACCAAATCGTACCAATTCGTAGGAAATTCGTGGCAAATATCGCACAGTGGGAGGCCCGCTTAAACCAAAATCAGTCGCAGCAAGGTCGATGGTCATGTTCAAAACTGTTGACATGCGATTCCAAATCACAGGCATAACATGGTCGTACCGCCAGTCGCGCATGGACGCACCACCAGTCGTGCATAATCGCGGGTCAAGCAGTCCCACGGCTGGGCGTGCAACTGGTCGTGCCACCTGAAGATTGGTGGTGCAACCTGTCGTGTGAGCGGTCGCAGGTCGTCACGATTGATCATACGATCGGTCGCTGATCGCCACCACAAGTCGCATGATCACCTCCCACTGTGCGATTTTGGCCACGAATTCGGTACGATTAGCTACGATTTGGTACCATTTTGTGTAGACTCTATACACAATCGTACCAAATTGTAGCTAATCGTTGGAAATTCGTGGCAAAAATCGCACAGCAATGTACCAGTATTTACTTCAAAAGAGCTTCATTGTAATAGTAGATTATTGTCATTTTACATCAAGTGTTTTTCACGTTTGTATTTTGAATTACGAGGACAAAACAGGCATGATGAACATACACTTTGTATATTTTTCATTCGATACTGCACAGGCCGTTTTGCGTTCTTCTCAGGATGACGTCAAAACCCTGTTTATCATCAAACCAAGTGACCTTGAGCGTTTCAGAATTTCGGGTGAAGAGGGTCGGAACTGAATTGCTATTTAAACAAAAGGCTGTCGATGTTTGGTGGAAAACAAGTTGTGATGGTGTTGTAGACACATACACATCCATGATAAACAGAAAAACTAAAAACATTGTGGACGGGGGATACTAGCTGTTTAATCGTATGAGATATCAGTACATGTATTTAAAGTTCAATTTCCAGATTTAATCGGTTCAAAGCGCAAACAGCTCATTTGAGTGAACTCACCCTCGGCCCGGGAGAAGGCACGTCTTCACAAATGGATCGGCGAGACCGTTGATGTCTTTGGGTGCTAGGCCGCGACCCCGCAGTATGCCCACGATCAGGTCGCCTGTCTGCTCGTCGTAGTCCAACTGAATCTGTGTGGGTTTTCAATCAAGTATCGTGCCGTTCATTTAATGGCCAAAGTGAGTGATAAGTCGATTTTAGAGCCACGGTTTGGTATTTTACACGTTTTTTTCAGTTCGTGCTATGTGCAGTTCTGAGCCATTTTAACAACTTTATTTTTGTTTAATGCTCATGGTCTTTGGATGACAAAAAATGAGGTATAATTTGCCAGAACTAAGAAGTACCTGTTCATTTTATGTATAAGAAATTAAGAATGCCACTATACAATTAGCCTTCTGCATGTTTCACATATCGCCTGGTGTACTGACGTACTTCCTTTCACAGGGGCACTTATTGTATCCACTTGATCAGACTAATTGTATGTTGCTATGTGGTGCACACGGCAGGTGTAAAGTACAGATGAACCAATACCGTGTTCGCCGTGGAGGAGAATGACATTAAGCAACCAGACTGTTCGTTGTTATGTGACTTTCTAAATTGCACCTCCATTTGAATGGCATAATTTTTGGAAAATTGTGTTTTTAGGATCAATTATTTTTAACTGTCAATTTAAGGTGCAAAGATGCAAAATTACCAATTTACCTGTATTTCGCCGCTTATTTTCTTATTCCTGTTCCGGCCTTTTCTCTGCATGTCAGAAAGAAAATTTAAATGTATATTGTATACCCTAGTCACACTAGAGGCGGAATGAGTCGGAATGCCGTCGGAATAAAAATTATTCGTATATTCCGGGATATTCGAAGTGCAATCTAAAAATTATGAGTGCATTTGGGCCCATTCCTGTGGCCGGCCCGAATGTTTTGCTCATGCTCAAAACATTCGAGGTGCATTCGAAGTGGAGAAATATCGAACGGCATTCGAAATGTATTCTAACTGCATTCTGACTGCATTCTAAATATTCTTACGGCATTCCAACAGATTTCGAAACATTCTGATCGCGTTCGAGGGAAAAATCGAAATGGCAAGTCATGGCAATCCTGCCAGAATGTCCCAAATGTGCCTCGAATGAGCTGGAATGCACCTCGAGTGCATCTCGATTGCTGCCGGAATCTATTTCGATATTAAAATAGTTCAGCTAGAATGTACTTCCAATGCCTTCTGAATATTTCGATTGCCGCTCGAATACATCGTGAATGCAGTCGGAACGTCTCGTTTGGCCCTTGAATGGGTCCGGACGTAATTCAGAACACCACCGAATCGCATAAAAACGCGGCTAGCTGCCGCAAAGCAACATGGTCCAGGGGGTCCATACTCTATAGTGTCTGGGCTGAGACTGATTAAAATGCTAGATTCCCCTGTCGGGGACCATTCCGGTGGCATTCTTAGTACACTCGGGACATTCGTGTTACATTCTAAGGACATTCGAAGTACATTCGAAGGACATTCGAGCTGCATTCTCTTTGAATTGTTAGACGTTCGAAACATATTCGGCGGCTATTCCGGGAGCGTTCTGACTGCATTTGAGGTGAATTCGTACAGCATTCGAGGCACCTTCCAACCAGACTTCGGGTGGTATTCGGG